>JAVCKV010310275.1:0-123352 GCA_032274145.1 Herpochondria borealis
TAGTCGTATGTTCCATGTCGGCAAACCGTCAATTCGTGGTGAACGCTTAGCAAAAATTACTCACGAATGCATGAAGCGTGGAATTGAAATGGTTAAACCTGGTGTACGTTTAGGTGATATTGGTCATACTATTCAGAAATATGCTGAGTCACAAAACTGTTCTGTAGTTCGTGAATATTGCGGTCACGGAATAGGTAAAGAGTTTCATGAAGATCCTCAGGTTTTACACTATGGTAGACCAGGAACTGGTGAAGCACTTAAAGAAGGCATGACTTTTACTATTGAACCAATGATTAATCATGGTAAACGTGAAGTGAAATTACTACCTGATGGCTGGACAGTAGTTACTAAAGATCATTCTTTATCAGCTCAATGGGAACATACTATTTTGGTTACTAAAACAGGTTATGAAGTTTTAACTTTAGGCGCTTCAGGCAACATCTAAACTAACACAACAAAGCAGCTAGCTATGACTTATCCGACTGAACTCATTAACTCCTGTCGGCAAAGTATTATCGACTTACGAGAGAATCAAAAAACAGACTTCGAAAAAGGTGCAGATATTGCTGCTCTTTTACTTCAAGCATCACAAAGAATAGATAAAGTCCTCATCACTCTGTGGCAACATTACCTTCCTAAATCGGAACCAAAAAATTCAGCATCACTAATTGCTACTGGTGGTTATGGTCGCAGTGAACTACATCCGGGTTCTGATATCGATTTAATGATTCTTTTGCCTAAGAAAAAGTCCCAAGATTTAGAAAGTGCACTGTCAGAATTTGTTACTGTACTTTGGGATATAGGTTTAGAAATCGGTCACAGCGTTAGAACCCTAAAAGAAACTATTGCCGCCTCTAAAGGTGACATCACAATAGCAACCAGCTTACAAGAAGCACGTTTAATTATTGGTGACAAAAAACAATTCTCGGATATGTTACTTGCAACTGGCCCTAAAAAACTATGGCCATCAAAAGAGTTCTTCCAAGCCAAGTCTGATGAGCAGCACGCCAGACATCATCGTTATAGAGATACAGCATATAACCTCGAACCTAACATCAAAGGTAATATTGGAGGCCTGCGTGATATTCAAGTAATCGCCTGGGTTTTAAAGCGTCACTTTGATGCAGACTTACTACATGAACTAGTTGAACTTGATTTTTTAACCCAACAAGAATTTGATGAATTAAATGAAGCCAAGTTGTTTTTGTGGAAAATTCGCTTTGGCTTACATTGTTTAAATGGTCGCCGAGAAGATAGATTATTATTCGATTCGCAAATCAAGCTTGCTGAACAATTTGGATATAAAGCTACAGAACACCGTAGACCGGTTGAGTTATTCATGCGTGACTATTATCGTAGCGCGGTAAGTGTTTCGAGATTAAATTGGATGCTTTTACAATTATTCAGAGAGCATATTTTAGAAACTAAAAAACCTATCATTAAAAAAATTGATGAACAGTTACAAATTCGTAATGAATATTTAGATATTGCTGAAGAAGATGCTTTTGAAAATGACTCTAGTCTTATTCTGCGTTTATTTAGTGTTTGGCAGCAGAATGTTGATTTGCGTGGCATTACCGCAAGAACCAACAGAAAACTCAACGAAGCATTAGATAAAATTGATGACGATTTTAGAAATAATGCTGAACACAAAAAAATATTTTTAGAACTTTTTAATACACCAGTAAAAATTTATAATACCTTAGCGCGCATGAATCGTCATGGTGTACTTGGTCGTTTTATGCCTAGCTTTGGTGAAATTGTTGGGCATATGCAGTTTGATATGTTTCATGCTTACACTGTAGATGCACATATACTTTTTGTTATCAAAGAAATTGAAAATCTATTGACGCAAAAAAACGAAGATGAATTAATTAATGAATTAGTTGCTTCACTTTCAAAACCAAATATTTTAATTCTCTCTGGGCTTTTCCATGACATTGCCAAAGGTCGAGGCGGCGATCACTCAACTCTTGGTGCCTCGGATGTATTCAAATTTGGCAAAAGCTTTGGGCTCAAAGAAAAAGATATTGAATTATTAAGTTTTCTAGTTGATAGGCATTTAATGTTATCAATAACGGCACAAAAAAAGGATATTGATGACCCAGCAGTAATCGCCGAGTTTGCTGATATTGCCGATAACAAACGAAAGCTTAAATATCTGTACTTACTTACAATTGCTGATGTAAAAGGTACTAATCCTGCACTATGGAACCAATGGAAAGCTGTTTTATTTGCTAAGTTATATAAATATACCTTCAATCATTTCGAGAACTTGACTCCAAACACCGAAGAACATATTCAAAGTAAAAAACAAGCTGCACTTAAACAACTAAGTAAAGAATATCCAGTCGAAGATATCAAAAGCACTTGGGCCTTAATTGATGATGAATATTTCTTACGTCATAGCCCGGGAGAAATACGTTGGCATACTCGTGTATTACAAACACACGCGGAATTACCAATTATTGCTATTCGGAAACAACGCACTGGGCACCTAAGCTCATATAATGAAAACAAAGCTTTAGACCTTTTTGTTGCCAATGTTTATGACCAGCAACTTTTCACAAAAGTGTGCGTTGCTTTAGATGATCTTAACTTAGACATTTATAATGCCAAGTTATATATAGACAAAAAACAACTTCGCAACCAAGATGCTGTTGCTCTGACTTTTAGAGTTAGAGAAGGCAACCTCGATACTCTGATTGACGAAAATCGTAAAGAGCAAATTCTAACAACCATCAATGCTGTCTTAAAGTCTGATGAAAAATACCGTTTACCAACAGCTAAAGTCACTCGCCAGATGCGCGTGTTCTCAAGCCCAACAAAAGTTACATTTGGTACAGACCCATCTGATTCGTATACCACTATAGAGCTAGATACTTTGGATAGGCAGGGTCTATTAGCTATGATCAGTTACTGTTTTGCCGAGTGCAATATAAACATTGCTTTAGCCAAAATCACTACCATAGGTGAACGTGCTGAAGATGTTTTCTATATAAGCGATAATAGGCAACAGAAATTAAGCGTAGAACAAGAACAGGAATTAGCTAAAAAAATTCATGAAATTCTCGACTAATCATATTTAAACCCATTATTTAAAATCAACCGAAAGACCATTAACCATGTCTAATTTACAAAAAACTATTGAAGCCGCTTTCGAAGAGCGGGCAAATTTTTCTCCAACAAATACTCCCGATAACGTACGAAAAGCCGTCAGCGAAACACTTGCACAATTAAATAATGGTTCATTACGTGTTGCTGAAAAAATTAATGACGAATGGCAAGTTAACCAATGGGCCAAGATGGCGGTATTATTAAATTTCCGTTTACATGGCAATCGTATACATGAAGCAGGCTTCACCAAGTTCTACGACAAAGTAGATATGAAATATGCTAACTACACAGATGAAATGTTTGCAGCTGACGGCGTACGTGTTGTTCCTCACGCCATCGTGCGTAATGGTGCCTATGTTGCCAAGAACACTGTACTCATGCCCTCTTATGTTAATGTTGGCGCTTATGTTGATGAAGGCTGCATGATTGACACATGGGCAACTGTTGGTTCATGTGCTCACGTAGGAAAAAATGTACACCTAAGTGGCGGCGCTGGTCTTGGTGGCGTATTAGAACCCTTACAAGCTAATCCAACAATTATCGAAGATAATTGTTTTATTGGAGCTCGTTCTGAAATTGTTGAAGGTGTTATTGTAGAAGAAAATTCAGTTATCTCTATGGGTGTATACATTGGTCAAAGTACTAAAATATTTGACCGCGAAACTGGAAAAGTTTCTTATGGACGTGTTCCGGCAGGTTCAGTTGTTGTTTCCGGCTCACTTCCATCAAAAGATGGTTCTCACAATTTATATTGTGCTGTGATTGTTAAAAAGGTTGATGCTAAAACTCGAAGCAAAGTTTCTGTGAATGAACTTTTGAGAATCATGGATTAATAATGAAGTTACTCGGCATAAAAAACTGTGATACGGTTCGCAAAGCTCGAAAATGGCTTGAAGCAAATGATATTAATTTTGAATTTATTGATATTCGAGACAATCCAGTTAGCAAAACTGAATGGAAAACTATTGTCGCCAATACTGATAGCGAAATCTTAGTTAATAAACGTGGTACTTCTTGGCGTAAACTAGATGAGGCTGATAAAGATATCTCATCAGCCACTAAAGTAATCAATTTACTCGTAGAAAACCCAACAGTAATGAAACGTCCTCTTCTAATTAATGCTGACACTTATCATATTGGTTTCAAGCCTGATCAATACACTGAACTATTCAAATAATGAGCTCATCAACGGTAGAATTAACCCAAGAACTAGTACGTTGTGAGTCTATTACTCCTTTAGATGCTAACTGCCAAAAGATTCTTGCTGATCGCCTTGCACCACTTGGCTTTGTAATCGAATCAGTGCAAATTCACGACGTTATCAATCTCTGGGCTTTTAGACCAGCTGATACAAAGACGGATAAATCTGGTCTCCTTTGTTTTGCCGGTCATACTGACGTTGTTCCTACAGGACCATTAGAACAATGGAAAGTGCCTCCATTTAATGCCGAAATTATTGATGATGTTTTGCATGGTCGTGGAACCGCTGATATGAAAGGTGGTTTGGCAGCGATGCTAACGGCAGTTGAAGATTTTATTGGTAGTAACAAAAATCTTGAGCACGATCTAGCATTTTTAGTGACCTCAGATGAAGAAGGTCCTTCGCAATATGGCACAAGAGCCATGATGCCGTGGTTAGCGAAACGTGGCATCAAGATTGATTGGTGCATTATTGGTGAACCTTCTTCCGCTGAAAAAGTTGGTGATGTAATTCGTGTGGGTCGCCGCGGGTCTTTAACAGGCTACTTAACTATAAAGGGAATCCAAGGTCATGTGGCTTATCCAGATTTAGCAGATAACGCTATTTCAAAATCTCTTCAAGTCATTCAAGACATAGATAATATTGTGTGGGATAAGGGTTCGGATAACTTCCCTCCTACTTCTTTACAATTTGCTGAACTCAATGCAGGCGAAGCTAGCAACATTATTCCTGGCGAATTAAAGGCGACTTTTAATTTACGTTATAACGATGCTCATAGTTTTGAAAAAATTCAAGACCGCATTGAAGAAGTACTTTACCAATCTGAAGTTCCTTATATGTTGGAATGGCATTTATCAGGGGAACCTTTTTTAACTGATGTGAATAGCAAACTAATTCAAGCAACCGTAAAAGCTATTAAAGAAACTACTGGTCAAGATACTGATTGTTCTACTGGTGGCGGTACATCTGATGGCCGTTTTATAGCCCCTACGGGTGCTCAAGTAGTTGAACTAGGCTTACTCAATCACAGCATTCATAAAATTAACGAACATGTTCGTACTAGTGAATTAGATGAGTTGCATAGCCTATACATAAAAACTATCGAAAATATATTTTCCGGAACATAAAAAATGAACTCTAAAGCCACTAAAGTTTGCGTTATCGGTGCCGGTCCTAGTGGTTTAACTGCAGCAAAAAATTGCGTGCAATATGGAATTGAAGTAACAGTATTTGAGAAGAACGATAAAGTTGGTGGCAATTGGGTATTCAATGCTAAAACTGGTCATTCAAGTGTTTATAACAACACACACATCATTAGTTCAAAGGTATGGTCTGAATATGAAGATTACCCAATGCCTTCTGACTATCCAGATTACCCGAAGCACGACCAAATTCAAAAATACTTTGAAAACTATGCAAAACACTTTAGCGTAATGGAAAAAATCAACTTTGAAACCACGGTTATTAAAGTTGAAAAAATTTCAGAGTACGAATGGCAGGTTGACTACCAAAATGAGCAAGGTGAAACTAACACTGAGATATTTACCCATTTAATGTTAGCTAATGGCCATCATTGGAAACCTAATCACCCTGAATACGACGGCGAATATACTGGTCAATACATGCATTCACATGATTTCAAAGGCGTGGATGACTCATGGAAAGGCAAAAACGTATTAGTCATTGGCGCTGGAAACTCTGCCTGTGATGTTGCGGTTGAATCGGCTAGAGTTGCTGACACAGTTTCCATGAGCATGCGTAGCCCACAATGGTTTATTCCTAAATTCATGTTTGGTAAACCAGCGGATGAGCTTGGCACTTTAACTAACCGCTTACCTAAAAAACTTCGTCAATTATTATTTACGGGCTTGTTGAAGTTAATGCAGGGTTCCTACAAAAAATATAACCTACCAGTACCAAAAGAATTAGTGCTGAATCAGCACCCTACTCTAAACTCTGATTTATTAGACTATATCCGACATGATCGTATTAAGCCTAGGCCTGCAATTCAAAGTTTTAATGGGAATGAAGTAACTTTTACAGATGGTCGTGTAGAAACTGTCGACACAGTTGTGGCTTGTACCGGCTTTAAAATGGCATTTCCATTTTTAGATAAAGCGTTTATAGATTTTGAAGATAAAAATAAAGTACCCTTATATAAAAAAATGCTACATACGGAACATAAAAGTCTGTATTTCGTAGGTCTATTCCAGCCATTAGGTTGCATTTGGCCGCTGGCTGATTACCAAGCTAAGTTAGCCTGTGAAGAAATAATTGGAAACTATAAACGTCCTAGCAATATGGGCGCTGCTGTAACTAAGGAAATGCTAAATCCTCATTTCGATTTTCAAAAAAGTGCACGCCATTCAACTGAAGTGGATTACCATAAATTTAGAAGAGAACTTAAAGTTGAATTAAAATCGGTTGGCATTGATATTGGGCAGGCGCCTGCTGGGCGAGAGAAGCACTATAAAGATTTTAGTATTCGAAAAACTGAACTTGATTCAGAATCATTAGCATCTTAAGCAGTTTATCGATTCTTCCGATTAACTTCTACAATTTTCCCTGCAGGAAATTTTAACTGCTCTAGCAAATACTCTTTAAAGTCCTGAGCATAGTCTTGTTTAAGCAAAGCCAGCTGCATGCACTTAAGCCAAGCATCATGCTCAGGCACATCAATGACAAAAGGTTTATGCACGCCAGGAATACTAATTGATCCGTGTTTCTTCTGGTAAAGCTTAGGACCACCTAACCAACCAGAAAGAAAACGTGCGAGCTTATCGATTGATTCCTCTAAGTCTAAGGGATGCATATCACGAATAGTTTTCGCGAAGGGTTCTGTTTGCATGACTACATAAAAATCCGTGACAAGTTTGAATAAGCCTTCGAATTCCCCAGCTGCTATATACGAGCTGTTTCCTTTTCCGTAAACGGGCTTCACCTCAAACCAAAACTCAATCTCATCGGTTTCAAGTTCAAACCGTGCAGCATGTTCCTTATGTGCAGGTACGTGATACCAGTCACCCGTTTTAAAAACTTGCTCTTCGCCATCTATTAGAAGAATTAACTCGCCACGAGTGATAACGCCATAGTTATTCGTATCGTGCGTATGTGGCTCTATTTCTGTACCTGGTGGATATGAAGCAAATAAGACATCCGCGCCATCAGCTACTAATTTATGAGCATCAAAACGACCATCATAGAGTGGGAGCTGTTTTATTTTATTTGGGTATTTTCCTGGCACTATTTTTTCCAATTAACCCAAACGCATCCAAGCGTCATGACAACAAACCAAAAGAAAGTCCACTGCGGCATAGTGAAGCTAAGAAATTGCCAGTCAATAGTTGAGCAATCACCTGAGCCCTCTAAAACCAAAGCGAATACTTTGTTAAAGTTATAAGTATCTAACAAATACCCTAAATCACCACCGCAACTCACTAAACCTTCTGGAGGATGACTTTGAATCCAAACGTGACGTCCCGCAATACCTGCTCCAATACCACCAGCTACTAAGCCAAGGAAAGAGTAAGCAAAACGGCCGCCCCCTTTAGGGTTATGCAATGCCGCAACTAGGAAAACTAAACCTAAAACGATAAAGCAAACTCGTTGGAATATACATAAATTACATGGATCTAAGCCACCAAAGTGTTGGGTATATAGGGCATAGCCTACGAAACTGAAGCATATAAGGAAGCCGAAGAAATTCCATTGGCGACGTGAGAGATTTTTAATTGTATTTAGCATGAGTTAATTGTACATTTTTATTTAAGATTAAAGACACATTATGAGGCCCCGTAACGAGTTGGGGATTCGTGATATTTTTGGGCATAAGTATTTAGCTCTTCCAAGCAACCTCATTGCGTAAATACACAGGCAAGGCATCAGCAGCTTCTACAGCATTACCATTGGTATAGTCTAGTCGACCTAATATTGCAGTAGCTAAAGCCGTTGGAACCAAATCAAAGTCCGAGGCGGGTTCATTTAATTTTAATTGAGAGATCAACTCTGGAAACTCAGTAAACCCATTTCCTACCCCAACAAATCCACTATCTGAATCAGGTAAAAATTTCTCAGGGCTTAACAAAGCTTCTGCATTTAAATATTTAAAATCTGACTCACTAAAATCAAAAATCGCTGAATAAACCTCTTTCATTCTGGCATCAAAGCACGCTGCAATCTTTTGCTCACCAGTTTTTTGATTATGTTGGTAGGCTATATTCAATAAGTCAGAAACTGGAGCTACTGGCAAACCCAAACCAACGGCTAAACCTTGCGTCAACGCTGTTGCCACACGAATTCCAGTAAAGGCACCAGGTCCGCGACCAAAAGCTAATAATTCAACATCACCCTTAGTAATTTCCGCTTCAGCAAAAACGGCGTCCATTAAATTAAGAATAATACCCTCGTGACCACGTTCAGAATATTCTTCTGCAACGTATTCTTTATCATCCACTAACAAAGCAACCGAAATGTATCGGGTGGTTGTGTTGATGCCTAATGTTATTGGGTTCTTCATCATATTTTAAATTTGAGATTGCCGCGTCATTTCATTCCTCGCAATGACAACATTCTACCTTTAATTAAAATTACCGTCATTGCGAGCCAAAGGCGCGGCAATCTTTTAATACCAATTGTTATCGTTACAGAGATTGCCACGTCGCTATGCTCCTCGCAATGACAACACATTAACCATGATCGTAAAAAGTATAAAAACTTCTTACTTTTTCAATTGAATCAGTCTGTGGCATAGTCGGCAAACTCTTCAAAAACGTTTTACCATAGGCCTTAGACCGTAAACGTGAATCACATAAAACTAATACGCCATAATCTTCTTCATCACGAATTAATCGTCCGACGCCCTGCTTTAAAGCAATAACCGCTTGCGGTAATTGTAATTGCATAAAAGGATTGTCGCCACGTTGACGCATCGCCGTAATTCTTGCTGACAACACTGGATCACCGGGCGATGCAAAAGGTAACTTATCAATAACCACACAACGCAAAGCTGAGCCCTGCACATCTACACCTTCCCAGAAGGTTGATGTTCCTAATAGAACCGCATCACCGTCATCTCTAAAGGCATCTAATAAAGCACCCCTTGGCATTTGTCCTTGAATGAGTAAATCCTTATCAATTCGGTCTTTAAGCCTATCAGCAACTAAATTCAACATACGATAACTGGTGAACAGTAAAAATACACCACCACCAGATGCTTCAATTAAATCTTCGGCTAAATCGGTAAAGGCAACTGCAAAATTTGGATGATTGGGCTCAGGCAAGCCTTTTGGCAACATCAACATTGATTGTGACTGATAATTAAAACTACTATCTAGCAAACTAAACTCAGCTTCATCAATACCTAATGGCTCACTAAACCCCTTAAAGCTTTCGCCAACCGCTAAAGTAGCCGAAGTAAAAATCCAAGATGACGCATAGGTCTTCATGAGGTTTCTAAACTCTTCAGCAATTTCAATCGGTGTATCATGCAAGGTATAGCCATACTGACTAACGTCCAACCAACGAATATGTGCAGTATCACCTTCGTCTAATGGCTTGGTAAATATTTCCAAATTTGCCAACATACCGCCCATCCGTTTCCACAGGGCTTCCCACTCAACATCATCGCTCAGCGCTTTGATGGTTTCAGTAAGGCCAGACATACATTCATGCAACTCTTCTAGGAAACTTGAAAAGCCTTTAGGAACATCGCTCCATGGCATATTGCCACTTAAACCTTGTAATCCCAATCGCGACTCACGACTAAGTTTTAGTAATTCATCTAGTTTTCTTGTCAATACATGCTGTTGAGTTTGTAATGCAGTTAGCTGAGCATCTTTAACCCAACGCTGTACTCGACGTAAATTCCACTGAGTGCCGAATACCGAGGTAGCCAATTCAGCAATTTGATGTGCCTCATCCACAATCACCACATCGGCATCAGGAAGTAACTCTCCAAAACCTTCTTCTTTAAGACGTGTATCGGCTAACAATAAGTGATGATTCACAACTACGATATCTGATGTAATGGCTTTTTTTCTAGCTTTAACTACATGACATTTATCATAAACAGGACAAGCTTGGCCCAAACAGTTATCAGCAGTTGACGTTACTTGAGCCCAAATTGGTGAAGACTCAGGAACTTCCTTAAGTTCAGAGGTTTCGCCTTTATGCGTGATGACCGCCCAGTCAGCAATATGAGCTAGTTGCCTTTTTTCTAAAGTAGATAAACCACTGGGCAAAGCTACTTGATTATCTAAACGATGTTTACACACATAATTACGACGACCTTTTAAAACTGACACCTTAAGTGGCGAACCTAATGCTTTTGTAATGGTAGGTAAATCTTTTTCGAATATTTGATCTTGCAGAGTTTTAGTAGCCGTAGAAATAACTACTTTTTTACCCGACATTAAAGCTGGAACTAAATAGGCAAAGGTTTTACCTGTACCTGTCCCAGCTTCAATAACTGCATGTTGCTTGTTGTGAATCGCCTTTTCAACACTCACCGCCATACTCATTTGCTGACTACGTGGATTGTAATGCTCAAGACGTTCCGCCAATATGCCATCGGCGGAAAAAATTTGTTCCATTTCGCTCATGCTGTGTGAAACCTTAGGTATTATTTTAATGAACGAAATGAACGTACATTTGAAATCTAAATTTTAAAGAATAATTAAAAACGAGCTGCTTCTGCTTCAGCACGTAAACCACCATCTTTGTCATTACGAGCATAACGACTATTGGCAATTACCGTCCAAGCTTGTTTATTGATATCGCGTTTATTACCCGCATACGCTAAGGCTTTTCTCGCTGTATTTTCGGCTTGAGCAAATTCTTGTTGAGCAAAGCGAATTTCTGCTAAATCTAACCATAGCACTGGATTTCTTGCTTGAATACGGAGAGCACGTTCAATATTAGCTGCAGCTAAGGCTGGTTGCCCATCACTTAAACTAGCTTGAGCTTGTCCTCTTAAAGCAACCACCGCTGGTAATTCTTCCTCAGCTTGAATTACTGGGGGCGGTGCTGGTACATCAATCGGTGTTGAGGTGCCGATACTATTATCCGGCAAGGCCATGGTCTCAACAACTGATGGTTCTGGCTCAGATATGATCACAGCTTCGGGTGCAGAAACCACTACCGGTTCTGGTTTTTCGTAAGGATCAGGCCAAGAAGTCGTACAGGCAGGTAGTAAGAATAAAATTACAAGGGTAACGACAAGAGTATTTTTTTGCTTAAGCATTAGCAAACCCATTATTGTGATATAAAAAACAGTATTTTACCTTGTCTCAACTAATAATGCTTACAGGCTTCAGTTTCCTTTTAGCCAGTCAAAAAAACCGCCTTTTTCATCATCATTTGGCAATGCTTGGCCCAAAGTACATTTAATGAACTCTGCTTGCTCAAGAACTTGTTTTTTAGCAGGTAAAATTACATCATTTTCGCCTTGCGAACAATCTTTCATCACATAACCTGTGGCAAAATCAAATTGCAGCATATCTAAATTATCATTAGGAGTAACCGCAAAAGGGATTTGTGCCACTTTATTCATGATGTCTCCCCAAATAGGCAAAGCACCTGACGAGCCTGTTAGGCCTGTATCTTTATTATCATCTGTACCAACCCAAACCACTGTGCTTAGATCACCACTAAAGCCTGAAAACCATGCATCACGATAATCATTTGAAGTTCCCGTTTTACCCGCCACTGGGAAATCAGGCATCAGAGTTTGTAAACGTCGACCAGTACCTTTTTGTGTAACCAAGTGTAAAAGTGAATTCAGTTGAATCATAGAGTCATTATCAAAAACCTCCTCTACTTTTAAAGAAAAACGTTTTAACGGTTGCCCTTGATCATCCAAAACAGCACGTACCGATCGCAATGGAGTGCGATAACCTGAATTAGCTAGGGTGTTATACATTTGAGCTACTTCAATAGGTGCCAAACTCATAGAACCTAACATCATCGCAGGATATGCAAGCGGAGTTTTATCCAAACCAGATCTCGCTGCAGTTTGCATAACTTTATCAACACCAACCTCCATGCCCAAATGTACAGTCGGTACATTTTTGGATCTTGCCAAAGCACTGAACAAAGGCATTTGACCAGAAAACTCATTATTATAATTTTCTGGTTTCCAAGTCTCGTCTGTACCTTTTTGTACTATTTCTATAGGCTGATCTTTCAGCGTAGAGTTAATATTATATTTTTTACTTTCAAAAGCCGCTAGATATACAAATGGTTTCATCAAAGAACCAATTTGTCGTTTTGCATTTATAGCTCTATTAAATCCTTCAAAACTTGCTTCACGTCCACCCACTAGAGCTTGTATTTCAGCGCCATCTACTGAAGTGATAATTGCTGCTGCTTGTAAACTATTAGGTTCTAAATTTTTATTTTTTTCAATTTTTTCTAAACCTTTTTTAATCGATGCTTCAGCAATTTTTTGAGTGCTTGGGACTAAGGTGGTAAAAATTTTCAAACCAACTGTATTAAGATCCTCTTCGGCATAATCACGTGTGAGCTGCTGTTTAACAATATCTAAATAAGCACCGTAGTCACTAATGCCTGCAGGAGGTTTTTCACTCACCGTAAGAGGTTGCAATAATGCAAAATCGCGTTGCTCTTCACTTAATGCACCTTGTTCATGCATGATATTAAGCACTCTATTTCGTCTCTCAAGCACGCGCTCAGGATAACGACGAGGATTGTAATAAGATGGACCACGTAACAAGGTAATCAGCACCGCGCTTTCGTGTGGCTTTAGTTCAGTAAGTGGTTTATTAAAGTAATGACGACTAGCCATACCCATGCCGTGAATTGCACGTCCGCCAAATTGACCCATAAAAATTTCATTAAAATACGTTTCAAGTAATTCCTCTTTTTCATATTTTCTTTCTAACAAAATTGTTACTAAAACTTCGTTTACTTTTCGTTTTATGGTCTTGTCATTATTGAAATAATAACTACGTACCATTTGTTGAGTAAGCGTACTGGCGCCCTGCACCATAGCCCCCGCTTTGATGTCAGCAATTAAAGCTCTTGCAATACCTTTTAAATCGATACCAAAATGTTCATGAAATTTTCTGTCTTCAATGGCTATTAAGCCTTGTTGTAATTCAATTGGAACTTCAGAAAGTTTCACAATAATACGTTCTTCACCATCGCCTGGAAATAAGCGACCGATTGATAATGGGTCCAATCTAAAAATTGCCTCACTTCTCCCTGTTTTTAAATCTTTAAGTTCAGAAACACTGCCAGCACGAGTTGTAATTTGTAATTGCTTAGCCGCTTGCAAGCCATCCCAAAACTGGAACTCTCTTATATAAACTTTTATAACGTTTGATTGGCGTGAGAAATCACCAGGTGTATTAATACGTGAAGAACGCTTATAACCCAATTCTAAAAGATGTGCCTGTAATTCATTGGCAGTCGCTTTTGCACCGACATAAAGTTCTTGCGGTTGCGCGTAGAATTCAGCAGGAACAGACCAGCGGCGTCCTTCAAATTTTGGAACTTCTGTTTTGTATAAATGGTGCGTATAGATAAGCAATAATATTAAAACAATAAAACCTACAATTACTCCAAGCAAAAAAAGACGTTTAAACCATTTCCAAAATAATGAAGGTGATTTTTTTGCGTGATTTTTCTTAGATGACTTATTTACTCTCTTCTTTTTAGTAACAGTTTTCTTAGTCACTTTTTTAGAGGTTTTCTTTTTAGTCTTCTTTTTTGAAGGTTTTTTCTTGCTAGTTGTCATTATTTTAAACGATCCACTGATCTTATTGTTTACCGCATTATATAGGCTTATTTGATAGGCAAAGTCAGTTCTGAAGTCAAACGGTAATGTCCTGTAATTTCAAAAGCAAACAGGGAATCATCCAAAGATGTACCCCATCCTACATTATGTACAATCAATGGCCGTTTACCATCTAAAGACTTATGTGAAACAACAATACCGATATGTGGCAAATTATTAGGTAATTTCCAAGAAACAATATCTCCTGCTCTATAAGCATCAGGATTATCGCTCGCCGGTATGTTCATCTGATGTCGTTCAAAATAACGACGTAAGTTAGGCACTCGTCGATGATCGATATTTTTATCAGGTTTGCTTAAATCCCATCTATTCGGGTAAGCATTGAAATTTTTAGACATATCTACATGTACTAATTTTTGTAAATCTACACCAATTTGTCGAAGACTACGAATTACAACATCGGTACACACACCACGTTCATCAGCCACATCACCCAGAGGATAATTAAGTTTTTGATAACTTCCATCGTAAATAGTTGTTTTACCAACGCGTTGTAAGGCAGCTAGTTCAAGTTTTGACTCAATAGTTTGCTCAGAAAAAGTCTGTCCAGCCACATTGATATAAATACAAAAAACTAAAAACGATAACAAAAATAATTGAAAAATAATCCTTAAATATTTGGTTTTGGCTATAGGTAACATAAAACATCCTGAAGACAGTTAATGCTTAAAGTCTGACTGTTTGGTATGTAAGTTCTATGAAGTTAGGGTGAAGTACTTTATTTGAATAAATTTTGCACATTTTTGATTGAAAATGCATTTATGGTAATTAGAATATATTTAATTAAATCAGTAAGTTAAAGTATTTTGCCTATTTAGCATTCAATCGTTTGTATGAATATATTTGTACAGAGCCGCACTTAAGTTATTATATGTAGATTGAACTTTAATATGTTCGTTACTTTTTATTAGCTTTATTTAACAACCACTTGATTACTAGGAAACTAGTCATGCCAATCAAGCAAAGAAGAGACTTTATGGAAACTACACCTAGTAAGAAAAAAACTACACGTAAAAAAACCAGCTCTCCACGCGCCACAGCAAAACAAGCTGCAGCTCGTAAAAAAACAAAAAAGAAAATTACTAGTAAAAAATCAACTACAAAAAAAATTATTGCCAAAAAAACCAGTTCAAAAAAAGTAGTTGCAAAGAAGAAAGTAAATTCTAAAGTGGCTAGAAAAAAAATCACAGCTAAGAAGAAAGTCAGTAAAAAATCAGCAACTTCGGCACCACTAAAATCAACTAAAAAAACCAAAAAACGCAGCACTAAACGTACTTCGATTAAAAGTGCTGGTAAAAAGGTTAAAAATACTGTTGGTAAAACTGCAAAAGTTGCAGGCAAAGTTGCTAATAAAGCATCTGAAAGTGTTTTAGATCTTTTAAAGAAAAAAGGCCCTTACACAGGCGGTGCGGATGGCTCAACCGCTGCTCAAGGCATGCTTGGTCCTAATCCAGTAGTTGGCATTGATTACGATGAAATGTTTGATGGTGCTAAACGTGCACTAAAAGCCTTAAGTGTTAATCCTAGCGTGATAGTTAAAGAAAACATTAACCTATTAAAAGAATTAATCAAAGTGGTTAAAGGTGACTCTGAAGTTTCACCCGACCCACGTGATAAACGTTTCATGCATAAAATTTGGGGTAAAAGTCGTTACTATAAAGCAGTAATGCAAAGCTATCTTGCTTGGCATACTAGTGTTTATAAGATTCTTGACTCTAGCGGGGCTACGGCAAAAGATAAAGAACGAACACGCTTCTTAATGCAATTTGTTACTGAAGCCGTTGCTCCAACCAATACCTTAATCGGCAATCCTGGTGCTCTTGCACGTGCCGTAGAAACAAAAGGCAAGAGCCTTTTCTATGGTTTACGCAATATGGCTGACGACATCATGAATAATGGTGGCATGCCTCGCATGGTGGACGAAAGCAAGTTTCAAGTAGGTAAAAATTTAGCTATTTCTGAGGGCAGTGTAGTTTTTAGAAACGAAGTATTAGAAGTTATTCAATACAAACCACATACAGACAAAATTTATTCACGCCCTGTTTTAATGATTCCTCCACAAATTAATAAATTTTACATGGTTGATTTAGCACCCGGTCGAAGCTATGTCGAATGGGCAACCAATAATGGCATTCCATTTTTTGCTGTTAGTTGGAGAAACCCAACAGCCGCTCAACGTGAATGGGATTTAGAAACTTATATTCAAGCTAGTAAAGATGCAATAGATGCCGTCTGCGAAATAACTGGCTCTGATGATTTAAATCTAATGGGTGCCTGTGCTGGTGGCTTTACGATGGCTACTTTACTTGGGCATTATGCAGCTTTAGGAAAGCCAAGAATTAAATCTTCAACCATGATGGTTACCGTTCTTGATACTCGCAGTGAAACCCTACTAGGGATGTTCGCTTCAAAAAGTGGTATTGCAACTGCAATAAAGCGTGTTAAGAAACAAGGTGTTCTTGAAGGCAAAGAGATGGCCAAAATGTTTGCCTGGTTAAGACCTAATGATCTTGTGTGGTTATTTGTTGCTAATAACTGGGTAATGGGTAACTCACCTCCTGCTTTTGACATGCTCTACTGGAATGCAGATACCACACGTTTGCCAGCAGGCTTTCATGTTGATCTTTTAAATATGTATGTAACTAATCCATTAGTTAAAAAGAATAGTTTTGAAGTATTAGGAACTAAAATTGATATGGACAAAGTTGATTGCGACACTTACATCGTTGCCGGAATTACAGACCATATTACTCCCTGGAAAGCTTGTTATGAATCTAGAGAGATTTTGAAAAATACTAATATGAAATTCATCTTAAGTTCTAGTGGCCATATACAAAGCATTATCAATCCACCAACAAATAAAAGAGCCAAGTACTATACAAACCCAAATTTAGAAATAGATTCTGAAGAATGGTTAGAAGGTGCAGAACTAAACGATGGCACTTGGTGGTTAGATTGGTTAAATTGGTATGACAAAGAACAAGGTGGTAAAAAAATTAAAACGCCAAAAACATTGGGTAGCAAGAAGCACCCACCTAAAGACGCTGCGCCTGGACGCTATGTGCATCAACGTTAATTATTAATTAACACTAGATTTTAATATTCACTAAAGAAAGGTCCTTATGATTGCCGCAGTACAAAGTAAAGTTAAGAAAGTCCTCAAAAAGACTTCTAATAAAGGTTTGAAAAAATCCAAAAACAAAGCAAAAGTAATTCCCATTAAGAAGTCAAAAAACATGAAAGTATCAAGCAGTAAAGGTTTGCCATATAAGATCGATTACCTTGAAGTAGATGGTATTCTCTTACGCTATTTAATTCGTGAAGGCACAGACGGCTCGACTCCATTATTTCTCATTAATGGTATTGGTGCGAATCTTGAATTATGTATTCCGTTCATTGAAACCTTGCATGAAAAAGAAGTAATTATTTTTGACATTCCAGGCACTGGTGATTCGCAGACACCAATTAAAATTCGCAGATTCAAGCACCTGGCTAAACTTGCCAACAATCTTTTAAATAATTTAGGCTATGACACGGTTGATGTGGCTGGTGTATCTTGGGGTGGTGCCCTCGCACAGCAATTTGCCCGTCAATACCCAAAACGAACGCGTCGTCTAATTTTAGCAGCAACTACAGCTGGCATGGTCATGGTACCCGCTAAGCTTAAAGTACTACGCAACATGGTTACGCCTCGTCGTTACATTTCTAAAAATTTCATGAAAAAAGTCGCAGGAACAATCTATGGCGGACGTGTTCGCAGAAACCCTGAGATGGTTAATGAAATGACATCTAGAATTATTCCACCACGTACAAGAGGTTATATTTATCAACTACTTGCAGGATTAGGCTGGACTAGTTTCCATTGGTTACATACTCTAGAGCAACCAACAATGTTAATGGCCGGCGATGATGATCCATTAGTACGTCCAGTTAATGCAAGGCTAATGTCGTTGTTAATTCCTAATTGCAGACTAGAAATTATTCCTGGCGGCGGGCATTTGTTCTTACTGCATAATGCAAAAGCAGTAACACCGATTATTCGTGATTTTTTAGATAAGCCAACTATAAATTTAGATGACTTAGAGTAATTTATTCTAAATTAAATTGCATAAAAAAAGCCTTTCAATTGAAAGGCTTTTTTGTGCATCAAATAAATTAATACGCCGCTTTATAAATAGCTAAAGCATCCTTAAAATTCAATTCCCGTGGATTATTAATCAGTAAACGCTGTTGTTTCATACCTTCAGTTGCTAGCATCTCTAAATCCTTTTCTGGAATATCAACTTCTCTTAAGCTTGTTGGAATATTCAAGTTTCTTGCTAAATCTAAAAAATAATTAGCCAACATTTCTGCTGCTGAACTATCGTTAGTGTTTAGATCAAAACAATTTAATAATTCAGCGTATAATTCATCAGCCTTAAGTGCATTAAAACGTAGTACATGTGGCAACACTAAAGAATTACTTAAACCATGTGGAATATGGAAGTGCCCCCCTAATGGATAAGCCAAAGCATGTACGGCAGCAACAGGAGCATTTGCGAATGCTTGGCCAGCATACATTGCTCCTAGCAACATATTTTCACGTGCCTGAAGATTCGAACCATTATGTACGGCCTCTTTAATAGAACTTGCAAGCAAACGTAAGGCTTCTTTAGCAATAACATCTGACATTGAGTTTTTTAAACGTACGCTGGTGTAAGCCTCAATTGCATGTACCATGGCATCGATACCTGTCGCGGCAGTAATATGTGGTGGAAGCCCTAAAGTAAGTTTGGCATCAAGGATAATTGAATCGGCTAAAAGCGTACGACTAACAACACCTGCTTTAGTTGTAGCGCCGGTTGTAATTACTGCAACCATGGTAGCTTCTGAGCCCGTGCCAGCCGTAGTTGGGATTTGAATTAAAGGTAAGCGACTTGAGTTAATATTATCAACACCGTAAATCTCATCTAATTTTTGTTCTCCTTTAGCAAGAACAGCTACTACTTTTGCAACGTCCATCGAGCTACCACCACCAAAACCAATCAGAGCATCGCAATTATTTTGTTGGCACAATCTTGTTGCTTCTAAGATAAGTGTATCTGCTGGATCGGCTTGAACCTCGGAATATAAAGCATGCTCAATACCATTTGAAGCTAAATTCTGCAATCCCTGATCGAGCAAACCACATTTCAAAATACCTGAATCAGTAACAATTAAAGGTTTTTTAATTTTTAATTTTTTACAAACTTCGGCTATCTTTTCAGAAGAACCTACACCAACATGAATATCTGAAACCGAACTAAAAGAATAATTTTGCATAATTAATTTCTATTTGCCTAATTGATAAGTGGCATAAGTAGGATTATGCAAACTACCAATATAGAGTTGATTACCGTACTGGTTCACACTAGTTATTGAGTTGTAGTCATTTTTTTGAGTTTGCAGATTATGTTTTACTTCACCATTTAAACCCAAACCGATTATGAAAGCCTGTGGCTCAGCCGTTTTTAACATTGCAAGAGGAAGACCTCCAACTACTGTTCTTATAAAAGTCTTCTTTGCCATACCATCTATTTTAGGATCACGCTTAGCAGCTATAGCAACCCAGAATGTATCTACGCCATTGAAGGAAATATTATCGGGACTCCCAGGTAAAGCATCTACAAAATACTCTATTTCATCTTGCTTCTCGCCTTTTAACCATTTCCGATATATACGTCCTGTACCCGTCTCACTAACTAAAACAAACTCATCATTTGGTCCTAGAGCAACACCGTTTGCAAAGAATATACCTTCAATTTCGGCTGAAGTTTTTTTAGTTTCGGGAGAATATGACAATAAACGTCCAGTCATACTAGCTTCGATGAAATCTCGCAGCGTATCTTCAAAACCAAAGCGTTGTGTAGCATCGGAAAACCAAATAGTGCCATCCTCAGCAATATCCAAATCATCTACGAATTTCATTTTTTTACCATTTACTGAATCAGTGAGTAGTGTAATCTCACCTGACTGAGAAATAGAGAGCAAACCCTTTACAGCATCGGCAACAATCAAATTATTATTCTTGTCGAACTGCATACCTAATGGACGCCCATTAGTATTCACAAATTCAGTAAAATTATTGTCTCGAGTAAATTTAAAAATTCGACCGTCTTCTAAACCCGTATAAAAGTATTTCTCACCATCATAAGCAATATCTTCAGCGCCAAGACCTGCTGGCAATTGGTTTATTGCGAGCTTATCCAAGCTAGAATTAAGAGCATAAACTCCTGTCAATCCAGGATTTGGTGCTGGCTCCCATTTGACTGGGTCAACAAGTTTACTGCCCTTAAACCACAACACAGTAATCAAACCTACAGCAAATAACATTAGAGCAAGTAGTAATTTACAGATAATTCTAAGCATGAAAGTAGATCCTAATTAGTATTTATTTATAGTATAGATTTAATTTGCAGAATCACGTAAAACCCTACGAAGAATTTTACCCACTGCTGATTTTGGCAATTCATTTTGAAAAACGATTTGCTTAGGCACTTTGTAAGCTGTCAGTTTTTCACGACAATGTGCAATCACATCTTCTGCTGTCAAAAATGGATTATTAGAAACTAAATATAAACGTACCGCTTCGCCAGTTTTAGCATCCGGAACGCCAACTACAGCACATTCAATTATATCCGAGTGCGTATAAACTACCGCCTCAATATCGTTTGGGTAAACATTAAAACCCGACACAATAATCATGTCTTTGATACGGTCAACAATTTTGACAAAACCATCTTCTTGTATAAGTGCTACATCACCGCTTTTAAACCAACCATCTTCATCCAGCACTTCGGCACTAGCTTCGGGACGCTGCCAATAACCATGCATGACGTGAGGTCCACGCATAACTAATTCGCCCACTTCACCAATAGCTAAATCATTACCTTCATCATCTATAGTTTTTATTTCACTACCTCTAAGCTTTTTACCAACACTACCAATAAGAATAGCATCAGGACTGTTCAATGTAGCTGTGGCTGCCGTTTCTGACAATCCATAACCTTCGGTGATTTTATTACCCGTACGTTGTTCCCATTCATTTGCTATGTCTACAACTAAAGTGGTTCCGCCAGCAATAGTGACCTTTAGATGTGAAAAATCAATATTATCGAAATCTGGATGCTGCATAAGCCCTGCAAATAAAGTATTAATTCCCGCAAAACCTGTAAATGGAAAATCTTGCATAGTTTTAATCAGGGAGTCTATATCGCGTGGGTTTGGTACCAAAACCGACGTACCGCCATTTAGCAAAACAGAAATTATATGCACACAAAAACCATACACATGATAAAGCGGCATTGGTGCAATACTTAATTCAGTTTCAGTATTAATTTTATTAAATACTGCAGAACCCATTCGGGTGGCAGCAAAAATATTACCCTGAGAAAGCATCGCCCCTTTTGCAACACCGGTTGTACCGCCAGTGTATTGCAATACTGCTAAATCATCCATCGCAGAAATTAACACCGGCAATTGATAGTTTTCACCTTTTGCTAATGCTTCATGATAAGTAAGCAAGTCTGGAAGATTTGACTCAGGCTTGGACTGTTCTTGAATAACATCCAATGCACTGGTAATAATCACTCGTTCAATTGCAACGTCATTAATAATAGTTTCTAGTTTGGGCAAAAACTCAGTTAAAACTATCGCTAACTTTGCGCCAGAATCATTAAACTGATGCAACATTTCATGTGGTGTATAAAGTGGGTTTGTATTTACTATTATTAATCCAGCCCTTAATATCCCCCACGCCACCACAGGATATTGCACTATATTAGGTAATTGAATGGCAACTCTATCCCCATACTCCAAACCACACTCATTTAATAAATAGGCAGCAAAATCTCGACTCTTTTTTTCCAGCTCTATAAAACTGAGGTTTATTCCCAAACCACTAAATGCCACTCTTTCTGCATGTTCTGAACAAGTCTGTTCAAAGGCATCAATCAAACTTGAGTAATTATTGACATTTATTTGTGATAATTGCTCAGCTGCATAAGGAGTAAAAGATACATTCAAATTTGATTTTTCTGCTGATTTATTCATAGTTTTAATATAGCAGCCTGCTATTTATCAAACATGTCAGCAATTTGACAATTACATTAAAGGAATTGAATAATCTGATACTCAAGCTATAAAAGCTGAAATTTCAAACAAATGCTTGAGATTCAGCTCTCTTTAGGCGAAGATACCGTTTTATAAAATCTAAAGTGCACTTTGAAAACTAAACTCACGATTGAAGAGATTCAAGCTCTTATAAAAGAAGCACATTGGTTTAATTGCCTAGATGAAAGCTCAGTCTTGCATCTTAGTAAACATGCACAACAAAAAATAATTAAAAAGAAAACCTATCTTTATTCTATTGGTGACTTTACTAATGATATTTGCTGCTTAGTAAGCGGTCGCATACGTATTACGATGACTAGTAGTGAAGGACAAGTTTTTGCAGTAACTGACTTAGATAAACAAGTATGGTTTGGTGAAGCTTCATTGGTTCACGACAAGCACCGTTTATTAGATGCCGTAGCAAAAGAAGACTCCTTAGTATTAAGTTTTCCTAAAAATATTGTTTTAGATTTATGTGAAAAATTTCCACAAATTTATAAACAAATTTTCAAAGTTAACGTCATGCGTACTCGCGGAGTTTACGAAATTCTTAGCGGCATGTTGTTCTATCCATTACGTGCACGTTTAGCAGGCCGCCTATTAGAACTCATTAAAGATCATGGCGATCACATTAATGAAGGCATTCTTTTAGATGTCAAACTTAATCAAAATGACTTTGCTAGGTTTAGTATGGGCTCAAGGCAAAGTGTAAATAAAATTTTTCGTGAGTGGTACAACTCAGATATCGTAGTAATGCATGAGCAAAAATACTTAATTAAAGATCTTAAAGCTCTTCGTTCCGAACTCTTTGGTTACACAGGCGATCTGTTCTAAATTATTAGAATTAATACTCACTACGTCAGCCAACTGACAGGTATTTCAAATCTAGAATTGTTATCGTCCTGAATCATAGAATTCATAAGGTTTAAAGATGCGAACAGCATTAAAGTTCGGCTACGGTATTGGGCAGGCAGCCGATGGAGCTAAACAAGCTGCATTTAACACCTTTCTACTGTTTTACTATAACCAAGTTTTAGGTCTTCCCGCCACTCTCGCGGGCCTAGCTGCACTCATCGCGTTAGCTATTGATGCGATAACTGATCCAATGATGGGCCAGATTTCTGATAACTTTCAGTCTAAATGGGGTCGCCGTCATCCCTTCATGTTTGCCAGTGCTATACCATTTGCCATCGCGATGTATGCTCTCTTCGCACCACCAGAAAGTATAAATGGCTTAAACCTTTTTGCTTGGATGGTGTTCTGGGCAATTGCAGTGCGCTTAATGCTAACGGTTTTCTTTGTGCCACACCTCGCATTAGGAGCAGAATTAACTAACGATTACCATGAACGTACCTCAATAATTAGCTATCGTGTATTCTTTACTTATACCGCTATATTGACGCTATCGATTATTGCTTTAGTTGTATTTTTCAAAGCAACTGACACATTTCAAAACGGTATGCTTAATCCTGCAGGCTATCCAAAACTAGGTTTACTCTGTGGCGTAGTTGGTGCAACTGCTATGTTAATCACTGCTTTTACTACTCGCAGTACGATTCCAACATTAAGAAAAATTGAGCCTCTTAAAAATCAGCCAAATCCCATATTTGCGTTCTTAAAAATATTTAAAGCCTTAGAGCTAAACTCATTCAGAATATTATTTTCGGCAAACCTGCTCTTTAATATCATGGCAGGTGTAATTCAGGCCTTATTAATTTATGTGGCAAGTTACATTTATGGTTTTGATTCAAAGTATTTCGCCTTACTTACACTTGCCTTAATTATCAGTGTGATTTTAGCTCCAGGTCTTGCTAAAAGGCTTTCTAAGAAATATGGCAAAAAACAAACCTTAGCTATCTCAATAATATTAGGTTCTGTTATTGCCTTTTCTCCTTTAATAATATACTTGTTTGTCGGTTTAGACGCTCTTGATCAAAATCAAAAATTGGTCTTTGTATTTTTGTGCAATGGTTTTGCAAATGCTTTCTTTATTGCCTATGTGATAATGATAGATTCGATGCTCACAGACACTATTGATGAGAACGAATTAGTTACTGGACAACGTGAAGAAGGTCTATTTTTTGCTGCTAGAGCATTCTGCACCAAAGCTAGTTATGGTATCGGTGCCTTTGTTGCTGGCATATCGCTGGATCTTATTCAATTTCCTAAACAAGCTGACCCAAGCTCAGTGCCTGTTGAAGCCCTTACTAAACTTGCCATACTAGCCGGTCCTGTATGTATGCTTTTATTTATGGCTACAGTTATCATTTCAAAAAACTACCCCCTCACACAAAAACGCCACCAAGAAATAATCACCAGCCTATCCAAGCAAAGTTAATAACATGACAAACAACACAGCAGACGTAATTATTATTGGAGCCGGACTCTCAGGAATCGGTGCTGCTTGCCATCTACGTCAACATAATCCTGAAGAATCTGTTTTAGTTTTAGAATCAAGGCATGAATTAGGTGGCACGTGGAGTTTATTTAAATATCCTGGTGTACGTTCTGATTCTGATATGTATACCTTTGGGTACTCCTTTAAAACTTGGGACGATACAAAAACTTTGGCCAGTGGCGAATCCATTATGCAATACATTCGTGAAGCTGCGGATGAGCATAAAGTACATGAGCTAGTGCGTTATCATCAAGAGTTAGTATCTTCGAACTTTGATACTGAAACTGGCTGTTGGACTTTAGAAATAATCAACCCAGAAACTCAAGAAACTACAGAGTACCAATGTAAGTACCTTTATATCTGCACAGGTTATTATAAATACGATAAAGGCTATACACCTGAGTTTGCTGGTAGTGAAAACTTTAACGGTCAAATCATTCATCCACAAAATTGGCCTGAAGATTTAAATTATGCCAATAAAAAGGTAGTAGTTATCGGTAGTGGCGCTACTGCGGTCACGCTATTACCTGCAATGGTGGATAAAACCAAACACATAACTATGTTACAACGTTCTCCAACATACATAGGCTCCTTACCCTCTGAAGATAAAAAAGCGATATTCCTAAAAAAGTGGCTTCCCAAAAGGCTCTCTTATCGTTTAGTTAGGATAAAGAATATTAGCTTTGGTCTTTTCTTTTTTAATGCCTGTAGAAAATGGCCTAATTTTTTCAAAGGTCTTTTAATCAAAGGTGCAAAAATGGAACTAGGCTCAAGAGTTCCAGTAAATCCACATTTTATTCCAAGCTACAAACCATGGGATCAACGCTTTTGTGCGACACCTGACGGAGATTTATTTCAGGTACTTAAAGAGGGCCAAGCTTCGGTAGTCACCGATCACATAGAACGTTTTACTGAAAATGGTATTTTATTAAAATCTGGTAAAATTTTAGATGCTGATATTATTATTACCGCCACAGGTTTAGATTTAGTCGCTGCAGGTGGCACTACATTTAGTGTAGACGATAATGATATCGATATATCGCAACAAGTGATGTACAAAGGCATTATGTTGAGCAACTTACCAAACTCAGTTGTTTTTAACGGTTATACCAATGCAAGCTGGACTTTAAAAGTAAATTTAACTAGTCAATATACTGGCCGTATCTTAAAATACATACGTAAACATAAACTTAAATACTTCTGTCCTGAACTAAAAGACTTAAATATTGAGAAAGAATCATTATTAAACTTAGATTCTGGCTACATCAACCGAAGTAAACATACGTTTCCTCAGCAAGGAACTGCCCTGCCGTGGAAATTGTATCAAAACTACTTTTATGATTACATGACACTGAATTACAAGAAACTTGATGATGGTCATTTGAAGTTCTTTAGCTAAGAAACAAGCTCGAGCCTCCAAAACCTTCAATTTTTGTACAAAATTTATCGCATCAGTATAAATATCAAGCTATATATAGACATCTCAACAAAGAGGACACAAAAGAATACAATTCATAACCTATTGATTTAAAACAATAATATTAGATATTCTATAAATATACTAGCAAAAAGCTATTTTTTTGAACAATACTCTTGACGCGGTGCAACATTTTCTCTAATATCCTCTTCAAGAAATGTGCAAACGCACAAATAATTATTGGAGAATCCTATGAACTTGAACATTAATGCTTACACTAAGCAATTAAAAAACCTTCCTAAAGTTGCTGTTAAACAAACTCGTTTTGCTGCTGATCTTTCTGCTGACAAATTATTAGACAGCAAAAAAGTTGTAGTTAAAGCTGAGAAAGCTACTTTAACTTTAAACAAAATTGCTTACGGTACTGTTGAAAAACTTATCACTCAGCAATTCAATGTTGTTGAAGGCGTAGTTAACGCTTCTGCTAAACGTTTGAAAGCAGCTGCTAAAGCTACTGACGCTAAGAAATTAGTTGAAGGCCAAACTAAATTAAACGACGCTACTGTAGCTCGTGTAACTACAAACGTTAAAAACACTGTTGCTATCTTAGTAGACGCTCGTGATAACGTAGTTGAATTATTCAACAACGTTTATAACACTAAGCCAGTTGCTAAAAAAGTGGTAAAGAAAGTTGCTAAGAAAGCTACTTTAAAAGCTAAGCCTGTTAAGAAAGCAGTAAAAAAAGTTGCTAAGAAAGTAGCTAAAAAACCTGTTAAGAAAACAGCTAAGAAAGTTGCAAAGAAAGTAGTTAAAAAAGCGACTAAGAAAGTAGCTCGCAAAAGAACTGCTAAAAAAGCAGCTTGAAAGCAAGAAACTAAAAAACAAAATCAACTGAATTTGTTTTGAAAAGAAACCCGCAAGTCGAAAGACTTAGCGGGTTTTTTTATGTTTGAATATTTACTTAAATACCGATGTATGATTTCAGAAAAAAAATTCAAGCAAAATAGAAAAATAGACGACTGCTACCATTCGTTATTGGTCTTTTTGAAATATACATAAGAACAGTGCTCTTTGTCCCCTTCCGGCCAAAAGCAGACAATAAGATTGAAAATGAATAGCTACCAAGTACTCATTTACTTGAAGTTCGTTATAAACTGAGGGCAAGTTCTTGGGAATTCTTAAAACCATTTTTAAACGATGATTTAAAGTTGTGTACAAATAACCTCAATTTATATAAATAAATGATCGTGTGCAGCCTCACTAATCGCTACAACAGCTGGATGCTTAAGCCTTCGCTCTACAGATATTGCATAGTATTTCAAAGCTATTGAATCGATGGTGCCTAGTTTTATAACACCATGCTGCTTAAAAGCCTCATCGGCTACGACATCTGGTGCAGGAAAAATACCTAATCCACTTTTCGCAAATACTTTCATAAGAGCAGTATCATCGTAAACACCTTTAATCCTTGGGCTAAACCCTTGCTCAGACAACCATGCTTCCAACTTCATTCTAATTGAACTATCTTTATTAGGAACCAAAATTGGAGCTCCATTTAAACTTTCTGGAAAATTTTTCTTTAACTTTTTTACTAATTTTGGCATCCCAAAAAAAGATAACTTACTTTCACCTAATAAATGACTATACGCCTTAACTTCTACATTAGCTGGCATAGGTTTGTCAGCAATAATGACATCAATTTTATGTAAGGCTAGCTCTGCAAAAAGATTATTAAGTTTATCTTCATGACAAACTAATTTGAAATCTTCTTTAAGATGTTGAACTGGTTCTAATAAGCGAAATGCAATGGACTTAGGCACAACAGCAGAAATACCAATTTTTAAAACAATATCTTGATGATCCTGGCGACCCTTTACTAAGCTCTCAAGTTCTCTTCCAATTTGAAAAATTTCATCTGAGTGTGAATAAGCTAATTTTCCATACGTTGTCAGTTCAAGCCTTTTACCTTTTCTAATAAATAAATCTGTCTGAAGATAAGCTTCAAGCTGACTAACCTGACCACTAATCGTCTGTGGCGTTAAGTGTATTTGCTCTGAGGCTCTTGTTACACCACCATATTTAGCGACACACCAGAAATAATAGAGTTGTTTGTAATTTATCATGGCTTTAATCATCAGTTAATAACGAACATAACTCATAGTATATTCGAATTTTCTTTCTTTATCTAATCTATTAAAATATTTCCTGTAACTTAACTGGAGGTATTAAAAATGAAAGTATTTATATATAGCAATGACTTTGAGCTCACTGAAGCGATGAGAAATTTCATCGATAACAAGCTTCAGAGTACATTTTCTCGCACAAATCATGTTATCCAAAAAATTGATATTCGTATGTCTGACGAAAATGGGCCTAAAGGTGGGCCTGATAAAAGTTGCATCATCTGTATAAAAACTAATGAGTTTAAAGACATCATAATTAAAGATATTGAGACTGATGCTTACGCCGCAATTTCACGTGCAATTTCTCGAGCAAAAAGAACACTTAAACGACGATTAAAGTTAAGTCGAGTGATTGGTAAGCGCTCAAAGCTTGATTATTTTCCTTTAGAAGCCTAAGAGATTAGCGACAAACTAGCCTAAAAGAACGGAGAACCCTATGATACAAAAAAAAATACTACTTAGTCTATTCAGTGCAATAGCCATTTGCTGCTCTTTCAATACTGTTCAAGCAGTAGAAGTTTTAAGTGCTCAAGAGCTAAAACTACACTGCAAAGTGTTACCCGAAGAACGCGAGAGTGCCGATGCACAATATTGCATTCGTTATATTCAAGGGTTTATTGATGGAGCTATTGCCACAGACGTAAGAGTGATGCTTAACCTTGAAGCCGAATTATCAGGCAAAGAAACTTTTAGCGAACGCGCATACCGCACTCGAATAGGTGATGTTAAACGTGCAACAAAGTATGCAGAATTCTGTTTAGGTGACCCTGTTCCATTGCTAGAAGTGGTAGAAAAAATAGTAGGCGACCTGAGTGAAAGCGAAGATATAACACCAGACACAGCTGCACGAAATTTTGTTTATCGGGCTTTAAGAACTCATTATCCATGTAAGTAAAGTTCAGGCATTTTAAGGCCTGATAGTATTTTTATAGAAATAGCAAAAGCACCAGAGACTTATAACAATGACTATACATTTTATATTGAATGGGAAAAGTGATGACTGATCCCATTATTTTGTTTTTTGTTTTTGGTGCCTTAGCAGGTCTACTACGTTCGAACCTCAGACTTCCTTCTCAAGTTTATGATTTTGTCAGTATGTTATTACTACTTACGATTGGACTTAAAGGTGGATTGGAATTAGCCAAACAATCTTTTTTCAGCTTAGCTCCTCAAATTACGGCCGTTGTTTTAATTGGAGTGCTGCTTCCATTAATTGCTTTTCCTATACTGAAATATTTTGGTAAATTTAAAAGAGCTGACGCTGCATCAATAGCTGCACATTATGGTTCTGTTAGCGTCGGTACATTTGCAGTAGCCATTTCATATATGAACAGTCAAGGTGTATCTTATGAAGAATATATGCCATTACTTTTAGTTGTTTTGGAAGTTCCGGCAATAATCGTTGGGGTCCTCTTAGCTAAAGGTTTAACCAAGGATACAAAGTGGAAAGAAGTCTCGCATGAAATCTTTGCTGGTAAAGGCGTTGTACTTCTACTTGGAGGATTAATTATTGGCTGGCTATCTGGAGAGGAAGGTTTAAAAAGTATTGAACCGCTATTTTTTGATTTATTCTCAGGAATACTTGCATTATTTTTATTAGAGATGGGCTTAATTGCCGCCTCAAAAATTAGCAGCTTAAAAAAATATGGTTTTTTCTTACTAGGATTTGGAATCATGATGCCACTCTTTTCCTCAATAATCGGCACAGGTCTAGGATTAGTTTTGGGCTTATCTATAGGTGGGACAGCTATGTTAGCTACCTTAGTAGCTAGTGCTTCCTACATTGCAGTTCCAGCTGCGATGCGCACCTCAGTCCCAGAAGCTAATCCAACGCTATCATTAACGGCATCTTTAGGTATAACCTTCCCGTTCAATGTTTTGATAGGCATAGCTCTTTACTATCAAATGGCAATTTTTGCTCATCAATTATTTGGAGCTTAAGAATGGATCAAGTATCAAAAAAGCTTGTTACTATTATTACAGAGTTATCTTTAGAAAAAAAACTTACCAATGAGTTAGAAATATGCGGCGCAACTGGTTACACCATTTCTAAAGCAAGCGGAAAAGGAAGTCGTGGAAAACGAGATGCAAATTGGGATCCAAATAGCAATATTCGTGTAGAGGTTATTTGCGATTCTTTAATTGCTGAGCGTATAAATAATATTCTTATAAATAAGTATTTTGATAACTTTGCAATGGTCGCATTCACACAAGACATCTATGTAATGCGGGCCAATAAGTTTTAAACCAAGATAAATGAACAACAAAATTAACTTTAAACTAAACATAAATAACCAAGGAAAAATTATGAATATTTTCAAAATCCTTTTAATTACAAGTATTAGCTTATTTGCTACGCTTAATAACTTTGCTACTACGGTTAAGGATACTAATGAACAATTGGAATGGTGTAAGCAATATGAAGCAAAAGCACAGATAACTGACGGAATTATTTGTGAAAGCGGCATTACTAGTGAAGAAAAATTAGAAGAGCTTATTGGTTATCTATCAGTTGAAGCTTTAAATGATATTAAAGATGAAGTAAATGTTTATTTTGATCAAAAATTATTAGACAAAATTGCCTTAAGTAATGAAAGACTCAAAAAATATCAAACAATTAAATGATATTTAAAAACTCGAGTAAGCTTAAAAAAATCCGATCAAATTCAAATGAATGATCGGATATTTTTTATCTATAAATTAATATACTAAAAATTAAATTAATAACAATTCTTTGGCCTAATAAATGTTCTCAAGAATATTTCAAGAAATAACACTCAGCAACCACGAAGGCTCGACAGATGTTGAACTATTGAATCAGTTAGTCGAGCGTATACGCTCAGAACAAGAATCTGAAGGTGAAAAATCAAAGAATATTAAAGTTTCGATTGAGCGTTTGATAGAATTTTTTTCTAAGAATCCTAATGAAGCAGCAAATTTCCATCGTTTTATAATAGAGCTAATCTTTCAAACTGAACAACTTAGCCTTTATGCTAATAGTGGTATCACTAATCAAAAAACATTACTAAGTGCCGTATCAGACCGCATAGGTGAGTATCTATTACCACCAGTACCAGATAACACACAATTAGCTGATCTTCTTCATGGAGTTTTTGACAGCGATGCTGATGTTAAGTGGCTAGGTGCTATTCAACCAGACCAATGGGTGCACCTACTGACTTTAACTGAACCTGGTTGTTCGGGTGAATTCGATCTGGACGAAAAATATAAGCTACTAAGAACAAAAATAACTAAAGCCTTAAGCATAGTTTCTTACCGTATTACGGGAATGAGTTTAGAGACTGAGGTGGTAACAGCTCATGCATTACTAGCAGAACGTGATTCTCCCTTCATTGCCCTCAACCAAGAAATTCAACAATACATCGAAAGTTATCACGAGTACTTCGTTAACATCAACGATGAAGAATCTATTGAACCTGATGAAGACCATATATACGTTATGGTTGAGCAGTGTCTTGATGTCATTAAAGAAATTAAACGCAATGCTCGTAAAAAAGGTATAACAATTAGTCTAACTAATTCGTTATTACGCTTGGAACAAAATATAGACCGGTTAGTTAATTTATTAGATTTGGTCAACCTTAATAAAGAAATACGCTACAAAGCCATTGGACAACTGCTTTTCAGCATCACAGATCATCAGCACAACCAAAAACGCATTAGAAAGCAGATTAATAAAAACTCTCAGTTACTTTTACGCCAAGTAACAGAGAATGCCAGTAAAACTGGTGAACAGTATATTAGTACTGATGCCGCAGGCTATTGGTCAATGTATAAAAAGTCAGCTGGTGCTGGTTTCATCATTGCTTTTATGGCTACTTTAAAAATAATTATGTCTAAGTTTGTCCTTGCACCATTAGGACGAGCTTTTTTCAACAGTATGAATTACAGCCTAGGCTTTATGTACATTCATGTTTTACATTGGAAAGTAGCCACTAAACAACCCGCAATGACAGCTGCATCTATTGCATCAACCATTCAAGATAAAGATAACAACAATAAAGTAAAATTAAATGGGCTCTCGCAAATGACTGTCGATATTATGCGAACTCAATTCATTGCGATTATTGGCAATATCAGCATTGCAATGCCAACCGCCTTTTTTATATGCTTTCTTTATACTATAGTTTTTGCCGAGCCCTTAATGGACTCAGAAAAAGCGGCCATTTTATTACAAGATATAGACCCTTTAAAATCCTTATCTTTATTTCATGCTGCAATTGCTGGCGTTTGTCTTTTTTTATCAGGTCTAGTAGCAGGATACTATGACAATAAAGCGGTTTATCGAAAAGTTGGCCCAAGAGTTGCTGCTCATAAAGGAATAAAGCGTTTACTTGGCGAGGATCGTAGCAAAAAACTTGGTTTATATTTAGAGAACAACCTTGGAGCACTTGCAGGTAATTTCTGGTTTGGCGTCATGCTCGGTAGCATGGGTACCTTAGGTTATATAATCGGACTACCTATCGATATTCGACATATTGCTTTTTCATCAGCTAACTTAATTCATGGTTTGTACTACATCGATCAACTGCCTGGAATATTTACTATAATTTATTTTTTCATAGGTGTAATACTAATCGGCATTGTCAATCTCCTAGTTTCATTTAGCTTAGCGTTGATAGTAGCGTTGCGAGTGAGAAAAGTTAGCTTCGCACAGTGGAGAGCTTTACTAAAACTTGTTCTGTTTCATTTATTCACTCAACCTATCGATTTCTTTTGGCCGCAAAGTAAGGCTGTGAATAAAGAAGAAAACTAGTTCAATTTACCCACTAGATTAAATATGATTTATATACGGAAAAATTTATAAATGAATACACCCTTTTTAAAAAAAGAGTCTACCCCAGGAATTCTATTAATGCTCAGCGCTACGTTTGCAATTTTAATTGCAAACACGCCACTTAATACAATATACAAAATGCTCATTGATGTTCCTTTTACTATAGGGCTTGGTGAGTTAGAACTATCAAAACCAGTACTTTTGTGGATCAATGATGGATTGATGGCTATTTTCTTCTTACTTATTGGACTTGAATTAAAAAGAGAATTTATTGAAGGTGAACTATCAGATAAAAAAAATATTATTTTGCCTGGCATAGGAGCAATTGGTGGAATGGTAGTTCCAGCAGCTGTTTATCTTTTTTTTAATTATGACAACCCAAATACTATTGATGGTTGGGCGATTCCAGCAGCAACTGATATAGCTTTTGCTCTTGGTATTTTGTCGCTAATTGGTTCACGTGTGCCTACAAGCTTAAAGGTATTCTTAACATCACTGGCTATTTTTGATGATGTTGGAGCTATTATAATAATTGCTATCTTTTACACTAGCAAAGTTTCCATAACCGCATTAACAATATCAGGCATTTGTTTATTAATATTATTTTTACTTAATCGTTTTGGTGTTATGAAAAAGCGCTTTTACTTGGCTATAGGTCTAGTCATGTGGGTAGCTGTTTTAAAATCGGGTGTTCATGCAACACTAGCCGGTGTTGCTCTTGCATTATTCATTCCAATAAAAAATAATCCTGCTGGTCAATCTCCTCTTAAGTCCTTGGAGCATAATCTACATTCGATTGTCTATCTATTTGTATTACCAGTCTTTGCTTTTGCTAATGCAGGAATTACAATAATTGGCCTAACAACAGACCAAATCATTCATAGCGTACCGATTGGCATAGCCTTAGGATTGTTTTTTGGCAAACAAATTGGTATTTTTGGACTTTGCTATCTTGGTATAAAGTTAGGATTAACCTCATTACCCAAAGGTATGAATTATAAGGCTCTGTATGGCACAGCAGCATTATGTGGAATTGGTTTCACCATGAGCTTATTCATTGGATCACTTGCGTTCGAAGAAACTGGAATCAATATTTTATTTGATGAGAGATTAGGTATTCTCATCGGTTCTTTAGCATCTGGATTACTTGGATATTTTATTCTTAAAAAGAACTATTCTTGACCTAACGTATAATATTTTCTGTGGCTTTACACTTAAATACTTCTGACACGGTGATCTAATGAAAAAATTTACAGGTTTACTCTTGGTAATTCTAATACAAGGTTCCTTTTTTCCTGCAGCAATAGCACAAGACGAAAAAACCGCTTTGGTGCCATTACCCTCGATTGATGACTTCACCAGGAGTGATGATGGTTGGGCCTTAGGACTAGGCCTAGGTGTTGAGTATGAATCTGCTTACGAAGGATCAGATGAATTTGGCTTCGAAGTCGATCCTGCCGGTGCTGTTCAATGGCGCAGAGGTGATAATGTTTTTTACTGGGCAGGTGAAGCGTTGGGGTGGGCTCGGAGAAGGAGATGAAGGAGATGAAGGAGATGAAGGTGTTGAACTCGTTCTGCAAGCTCGTCGTGCTTTTGATGCCAATTGGCGTTATTGGCTGGACGGACGAGTTGTAACCGGTGATAAAGGAAGTCTTGGTCTTTTTGGAATTGGGCGCCGCTTCAGCGATCAGAACGATGGTACCGGCCATGAAATTTCTATCGCTGCGGTATTTCATGATAGCGATTACGCCAATAAAGATTTTGGTATAAACGCAGAGCAGTCAGCTGCGTCGGGACTTGATGAGAAACAACTGAGTGGAGGTTTTCGCTCGATTGGCTTCAATTACAATTATCGTCATTACATCGGCAATAATTGGCAGGTTTTCGGTGAGGTAGTCTATGAGCGTTATAGCAGCGACATTGTGGATAGCCCAATTGCCCGCAACAACTATGAAGCTGAAGTAGGCATCGGATTCATTTACGTCTTCTAGCGCCTAATGTTTTAGCTAATAAGCGCTACATTAGTAGCTCTCAGCCTTTTAATAGACACAAACCAAGCCATTAGTTAAAGCATAAAAGTCTTTACCCGCCACAAAAAAAGCATATTGTTCTTCTGGCTCCATTGGGTCGGTAGCTGACATCAGAACCTAGTTATAAAACACGTTTACTTTTAATAAAATCAAGAAACTAAAGTACAGAAAAAAAATTTGGTAAAACCCTTAAAAAAACCCGCAAGTCGAAAGACTTAACGGGTTTTTTCATCACACAATAATCACTTCAGACTACTTCATTCAAGCACGTAATAAAGCCCATGGAAAATCTTCCATAGTATGTATCCATGGGTGTACTTGACTTACATCTTGGCCATCTCTAACCAATTGACAAGTTTTTATTCCTATCGACATAGCGGCATCTAACTCGGCTTTTACGTCTGACAAAAATAGTATTTCTTCTGGTTTATAAGGAATTTCTTTTAAAATTTCTGTATAAGTAGATGCTTCGTTCTTGCGTCCAATACTGGTATCAAAGTAACCTTTAAACCACTGACTAATATCGCCAAACTCTGAGTGCTGGAAAAGCATTTGTTGTGTGTTTACAGGTTTTGATGAATACACATAGAGTTCTTGTTGGTATTTATTTAACTTACGCAAGAAATGAAATGCATCTATATAAATATGACCTTTAAAATCATCTTGTTCATAACCACTCTTCCAAACCATTCCTAACAGCGCGTTAAGTGCTGGCACTCTTTCTTCATTATCTAACCAGTAAATTAGTACTTCGGTTACCCTATCAATACTTGCGTTTTTATCATCAATACTCTGACGCACCGCAGTAATTTGCTCTTTCACTTCGGGTTTATGTTGATAATAATCAACAAAATCTGGCAAGTGTTCACGTGCATAGGGGGTCAATACATATTTTACAAAAGCAAAACGTGTAATGGTTCCTTCAAGGTCTGTCAGTACGGCTTTAATCATGGCTATTACCAGAAATATAAAAATTCAGAAACATAAGTTTAATAATTCCTGAAGAAGTAAACAGTCATAATTTGTTTCACTACTAGTTTGCCAAAGCTGTTTGCAAGGGAACTTGTTTACAATTCGAGAATACTCAACATCTATATATGACATATCAGGACTAAGTAAATAGCTCATATTTATAATAAGTTGAAAGTTACACATCTTTTTTGTAGCTTTTTCATGCATTACCAGCAGCATTTCGGCTACGATTCACAAAAAATTTAAATCACTTACTTAATAGATAAATATAGAATTATCAATGATTTAATCCTGTAACAATTGAAAAACAACGCCACAATGTTAAGAAATGTTAGATTATTACTTGTTAGGCATTTTACATATCATCATACTAAATTAATATGTGCATACTCCGCGAACATTGGCGAAGACTTAGCGTTTTATATTGACTCTAAAAGCTCAAATATCTCAGTCCACTCATATACCTGCCTTCCTTTTGGTATATCTGAAATAGCACAATTTACAATAGCTCTAGCCAATTCTTGGCCGGATATTGGTTTGAACTTTTTCATGCCTGGAATCCAACGTGAAGAAAATTCTAGTAATCTTTCACCAATATTTTCAGCAAAGCGTGAAGCTTCTCTATCTCCATAGATTATTGATGGTCGAAAATACACACTAGTCTGTAACTCCAAAGTTTTTAAATACTCTTCTAACTGAGCTTTCACGCGATTGTAAAAAACAGGTGACTTAATACTAACGCCAGGTGCAGAGATCAAAAATAGCCTCTTAGCGCCATTGTGAACAGCATTCTCAATAAAGTTAGCAGGAAAAGTATAATCAACATTATAAAATGCATCTTTACTACCAGCTTGTTTAATTGTAGTTCCCATTGCGGAAAAGACATCCTCTCCCTGTATTAACTCCTTCCAATCATTCATGTGATGAAAATCTACAATATGTGTAGTAAGTTTAGAGTTTTGTATTGCTAATGAACGACGAGTAAAAATCACAACTGATTGATATTTATCACTTTCTAATAGATATTCAACCAGAAATTTACCGGTAAGCCCAGTAGCGCCGATGACAAGTGCAGTTCGCATAATTTGATATGTATCAATGGCTAAAGTTAAAATGAGTATAGTCTATTAACTACTAAAACAATCAAAATAAGGAGTACCGTATGGACTTACAAACACTCACCAGTTTTTTTGGCTGGTGCACAATTCTTAACGGCGGCCTCTTTGCATGTATCGCATTTTTTATGATTCTGGCACCTGATTTTGTTTTTAAAATTCAATCTAAATTTTTTAAACTAGAACGAGATTATTTCGATAAAGTTATTTATGCATTTTTAGCCGCGTGGAAGATATTATTTGGCTTTTTTAACCTAGTACCGTATATTGCACTGAAACTCATTTCATAAAGTTAAATATGCAATCAAAACTACCGGATGTTGGTACTACAATTTTTACCAAAATGGCCTTACTTGCTAAAAAACATAAGGCCATTAATCTTGCCCAAGGTTTTCCTGAGTTTGGCATGCCTGAGTTCTTACAAGAACGCTTAGCCGCACATACTAAACTTGGACAAAACCAATACGCGCCCTCTTCTGGTTTACCAGTTTTACAAGAGCAGATAGCTGCACTGGTAGAACGTTGCTATGGCAACAGTGTCAAGCCTACTGAATCAGTTACTGTTACCTCAGGAGCAACTGAGGCTCTATTTGTAGCCATTCAAGCTTTTGTTAAACAAGGTGATGAAGTTATCGTGTTTGATCCTGCTTATGACTCTTATGCACCTGCAATAAAGCTCGCAGGTGGTAAAAGCATACATATCGCTTTACGCCCGCCTAATTTTAAAATTGATTGGGATGAAGTACGTTCTAAAGTCTCAAGTAAAACATCTGTCATCATGCTCAACACACCGCACAATCCTTGCGGCTCAGTAATTGACGAAAATGATTTAAAAGAACTAAAAGATATTGTATTAAAGAACAAGTTAATACTTATAAGTGATGAAGTATATGAACACATAGTTTTCGATGGCAAAACTCACCTAAGCATTAACACTGATCCAGAATTATTTGCTCGCAGTGTAGTGTTATCTAGCTTTGGGAAAACTTTTCATTGCACAGGCTGGAAAATGGGTTACTGCGTAGCGCCTAAAAATTTAAGCATTGAATTCAGAAAGGTGCATCAATTCGTTACTTTTTCAAGCTTTACACCTGCCCAATTCGCTCTTGCTGAAATGTTAGAAAAAGACCCTGAACATATTTCATCATTAGGAAATTTCTATCAAGCCAAAAGAGATGTATTAGTAAATGCTTTAGAAACAACTAATTTCAAAGCACTTCCATGCTACGGAAGTTATTTTTTGAATGTAGATTATTCAGGTGTATCTGATAAAAACGATATTGAGTTCGCTGATTATCTAACTGAAGAGTTTGCTGTTGCAACTATACCAATTAGTGTATTTTATGCTAATCCACCTGATGATAAAATTCTACGTTTGTGTTTTGCTAAAAACGAAGGTACCCTTTTACAAGCTGTCGATAAAATTTCTCACTTATGAATAATGACAACACATTAAATATTGCCATACTGCAATTTGATATTGCATGGTTAGACGCTGAAGAAAATTTTAAGCGTATTGAAAACTTATTAAGTCAACACTCATTCGAAAATACCGATTTATTATTACTACCAGAAACCTTTAGTTCAGGTTTTGCTGTTGAATTAGCCGAAAGTGGAGAAAATTATTCGTCTCAAGAACCTGGCCCTGCTCTTCAATGGATGATAACTAAGTCTAAAGGATTAGATTTAGTTATTGCTGGCTCAATTTTAGTGAAAACTGAATCAAAAAAAACTAATCGATTTTTTTGGGTATGGCCAAATGGCGATTATGAATATTATGATAAGAAACACCTGTTTACACCAGCCAAAGAAGAAATGTATATGGCTGCTGGTGAGATAAGAAAAATCATTAATATAAAAAACTTCAGAATATTGCCTCAAGTTTGTTATGACTTACGTTTTCCACTGTGGAATAGAAACCTTAATGATTATGATTTAATGGTCAACGTCGCTAACTGGCCTGTTCCTAGAAGAGATCATTGGAGCAGTTTACTTAAAGCCCGTGCAATCGAAAATTTAGCTTATGTAATTGGCGTTAATCGTGTTGGTATTGATGGAAAAGACAATTCTTACAATGGCGGTTCAGCAGCATTTGCATTTGATGGCAAAGAAATGGCTTCAGCTCAAGATGACAAAATTGAAATTATCTTTTGTACTTTAGCTAAAGACACTCTAAATGCTTATCGAGAAAAACTACCTTTCTATAAGGATGCTGACAGTTTTAAAATTATTTAGACTTAGTAAGCCAGTACACTGGTAAACCAGCAATCATTAAAGCTATTCCAACTAAAATCGCTTCGCGTCCAATCCCAGAAATTGCCCAAATGGTATAAACCAAAGCTAACAGAGCGGTCAGCCAAGCAAACCATTCCTTCATGAAAAGCTTTTTTTGCCAGAAAGCTTTAAGCTCTGCAAGAATTGTGAATAGATATGGAATCAATACTGCAAGAGTTGCTAGCAAAATTGAAAACGTAAACAGTTTAACTAAACCACCGGCATAATTAGAAATCGCTAAGAGTGACACTAAAATACTAGAAACAATTAATCCTTTAACAGGCACTCCAGTTTTTTTATCACCCTTAAATAATGTAGGAAAATATCCATCTTCAGCAATCGCCATCGGTAATTGACCTTGCAATAAAATCCAACCATTCAAAGCACCAAAACAGCTGATTACAGCAATAATAGCAATAAGTTTTTCTGCCCAAGGTCCCCACATAATCCCAGCAGCTTCTGCAAATGGTGCACCTGAAGTAGCTAATTCAACATGAGGCATCACACTCAAAATTGTTGTAGTACTTGCGATATAAATTACAGCCGCAATGAAAAACCCAACAAATGTTGCTCTTGGTATTGTTGTATGTGGAGATTCGATATTGTTTGCTGGAATACTGGCAGACTCAAAACCTAAAAATGCCCACAGTGTTAGAGCAGCACATGCAGTGACCGCATTGTAATTACTGCTATCACTTTTATTCAAAGGCTCAAAGGCACTAGGCTCAAAATAAAATAAAACAGCAAACCCAATTGCTAGTAAAGGAATGACTTTTATTACTGTAGTTACTACCTGTAATTTTCCAGCGTCGGTCACTCCTCGGCAATTCACATACGTTAAAAACCATACAGCTGACAAAGCCACCGCTACTCCAAGATACGGTTTGGCTTCAAGAACGGGAAAGAAAATACTTAGATAAGACACCATTGCTACTGAAATAGCTGCATTCGCACACCAAATAGATACCCAGTAACTCCACGCCACCGTAAAGCCAGTCAATGGACCGAAAGCGTCTCGAGTGAATGCGTAAGGGCCACCTTGAGCAGGCGAATTACGACTTAAACGAATAAACACCAATGCCGTCATTAAAGCACCGACAGTAGTGAATAGCCAGCCGATAATGCTTATGCCGCCATACTCAGCTAATGACGAAGGTAAAAGAAAAATACCTGAACCAATCATATTGCCTACGACTAATGAGGTACACATCCAGAAACCTAGTTTATTTGCTCTTGTTGTGTTCACGGTACGTATTCCTTTTTGCTGACTATTTTATGGTAATCTAGCCTTTATTAATTTCTACACAAAACATATTATAAAAATAATGACTATTGAATTCTCAAAATCACATCTCTCTTCAATTCAAGTAATGGATATTGATAATGCTCATACTCTACCAGCGTTTATGTATACACATGAAGAATTCAGCAAAATTGATAAGGAGACTTTACTTGCTAAGCATTGGCAATACGTAGGGCATATCAGTCAACTTCAAAAACCAGGTGATCAACTCGTTGCTGACATCTGTGGTCGACCAGTAGTTGTTGTAAAAAACAAAAGTGGAAAAATTAATGGTTTTCACAACGTATGTAGACATCGTGCAGGACCGGTAGCAACAGAAAATGGTAATAGTCGCATGCTTAGCTGTAAGTATCACGGCTGGACATATGACTTAGACGGACAGCTAATTGCCGCTCCAGAAATGCAAACGACACCAAATTTTGATATCTGCCAATTTCATTTACCTAAAGTATCTGTGTCTATATGGCAAGGTTTAGTATTTGTAAATATCTCTTCTTCCGATGCCAATGACATCCTCAAGATTGACGATATGCTTAATGGCATAACTGAAACTATCTTACCTATCGATTTATCCAAATTAGAATTTAGCCATCGTGATGAATATTTAATTAAATGTAATTGGAAGACTTATATGGACAATTATTTGGAAGGCTATCATCTTCCAATAGTGCACCCAGGTTTAAATAAGCTTTTAGATTATCGCAGTTATGAAATTAACACCCACCCTTGGTATAGCTATCAATTCAGTCCATTAGAAAACATAGCTTCTGACGCTAATAATTTTTATGGCGAAGGCAAGGCTCATTACTTTTGCATTTTTCCGAATCTAATGCTCAACATTTTACCTAATCGTTTACAAACAAATTTAGTCATTCCCGTTGATGCAAATTCTTGTAAAGTAATTTTTGACTATTACTATGCTGAATTGAATTCTGAAAAGACTCAAGCATTAATTAAACAAGATATTGAGTTTAGCGACGAAATACAAAGTGAAGATATTGCCATTTGCGAAGCCGTTCAAAAAGGTTTAGCATCTGGTACATACGAAAGTGGGCGATTTTGCATTAAACGTGAAAATGCTGTTTATCATTATCAAGAAATAATACGTCAAGAACTACGAAGCGCTATTACCAATAAAAATTTAACTCTTAAAGACTAGGATTACCATGTTTACTAAAGCAATTGTACGCACCCCATCTAAATCTATGCTCAATGGAATAACAACTGCTGGTCTAGGTAAGCCAAACTATGAATTAGCACTTGAGCAACATGCAAAATACATTCAGGCTTTAGAAAGTTGTGGTCTTGAAATTACAACTCTACCGGCATTAGAAGGATTTCCTGATTCTTGTTTTGTAGAGGACGTAGCATTAATGACTCCAGAGTGTGCCATTCTTACGCGCCCTGGTGCTACAAGCCGTAGAAACGAAATTACCCATATACTCGAATCACTAGAAGATAACTACACAACTGTTTACAGCATTATATCTCCTGGTACTTTAGAAGCTGGCGACATCATGATGATCGGTAACGAGTTTTATATTGGGCTTTCAGATAGAACCAATCACAGTGGCGCTACCCAAATGAAAGGATTTCTAGAGAAACATGATATGCATGCTCATTTTATTAGAATGTCAGAAATGCTTCATTTAAAGACGGGCATCGCTTATTTAGAAAACAATAATCTTCTAGCTTACGGTGAATTTCTTAGCAAACCTGAATTCGAGAAATTCAATATTCTAGAAGTCTCTATTGATGAAGCTTATGCTGCCAATAGTATATGGGTGAATGACAAAGTTTTAATGCCAGCGGGTTTTACTAATACCATTGCCATGGTTAAAGGTGCAGGCTATAAAGTCATTGAAATTGAAGCTTCAGAATTTGAAAAACTCGATGGTGGCTTGAGTTGTTTGTCTCTTAGGTTTTGATATAAAGTAAATCTATAATGAGTACGAAAAAAATATAACTAAGTGCTAGTTTCAAGCTGAATACCAAAGTAAGAATAGTAAATATCACAAGTAAATAAAGCGGCACCAAAGTTAATGCTACTGTATATCTAAAGGTAGAAATAAATTCTATTTCTTTAATTTTTGGCTGATACTTATGCTTCCAAAGCAAAAACGGAACTAATAAATTAAGTATTAAAATTAATTTTAAGAACTTACGAATTATATTTTCTTCTTTCGGGTTTTTGTCTACACAGTCTACGCAATCATTCCCAATATGTTGATTAACCATTTGAGGGTTTAAGTAATTAATATCAAATTTATTTAAACGATTTTCTATTTCAGCATAATTATCTTTAGGTATATCAGTAGTTAACTTTGCTAACGCGACTTGCACATCGGTTCTTAATTCTTGAGCATCCATGTTCTGCGAATAGTTAATTGCAGGAATTGGATCGCCAATAATAATCGCAACACTATCTGGACAAGAGTCAGCTTTTTGATAGTTCAGCCCTATAGGAATAAGCTGCAAATCTGAATCAGGTTTTGCTTCTAGTTCTTGAAATACAATACGCGTAAAACCTTTACTTAACGGTCTTACGCGACGTTGTATATTTTGAGTAGCTTCAGGAAAAGCTAGAATCTTGCCATTTTGTTTAAAAATTTCTATACACTCATCAAAAATAGCTTGGTTCTTATTTAAAGTACCATAACCATCTCTAACTCTATAAATTGGCAGTAGACCTATTAGTCGTAAAAGCTTAGCCATGAAAGGTTTTTTAAACACGCTTGCACGCGTGAGATATGTAGCAAAGCCATCAATACTAGTACCAATTAATACGGGATCAATTAAGGCATTTTGATGGTTAGGCAGTAGTAAAATGGGGTTGTTTTTAGGTATTTTAGCTAGACCAATTACTTTGATCCTTTTATAGTAAAAAAACAAAGCCGTTTTGGCATAGTATTTCAAAAAACCTCTTATTAATATTTCTTTCATCTCTTAGCCCAATACATTGCCAAACCTAATCCAGACACAATATGCCATATACCCCAAAATGCCACCATTATAGCCATACCGCCTAAATCAGCAAAAAAGCCAAATACAATCACCAAACCCAAACCAGAGTTTTGAATACCAGTTTCGATGGTTAAGCAACGAGTATCTTTAGCAGACAAGGCGAATAGTTTTGCAAGCGCAAGACCAAGTGTCAATGCCAATAAGTTATGCAAGGCACCTAATGCAAAAACATAATGAATGTAATTTTTGAAAACATCGATATTTTTACCTATGACAATAAGTACAAAAATCATAAAAACGATTATTGAAATAGGTTTAAGAAAATTTGATAATTTGATAGCAAATTTTTCATTCTTGTTTCGCAGCCACATACCTAAAACCAGTGGAATGCCGAGAATAATGATCAAAATTTCTAATAAATCACCAGGATTAAGATTAATTGTTTTTAATAACTCAGACGTAGGCGCGTACTGACTCGCATAGAACTGAAAATTCAATGGGGTCATCACAATTGCACTAATACTCGCAATCGCTGTGAGACTTACGGATAAAGCGGAATTACCTTTAGCAAGATGGGTCATAAAATTAGATATATTGCCACCAGGACAAGCCGCAACTAATATCATTCCTAAGGCAATACTTGGCTCAGGCTTTAACAGCAAAACTAATATAAAAGTGAGCAAAGGCAATAATAAGAACTGTGAAACAATCCCAAGAATGACCGCTTTTGGATGCTTGGCTAATAATTTAAAATCATCCAGACTAATGCCTAAAGCCACACCAAACATGATGATGGCGAGAGCAATGTTTAATAACATTAGACCTTCGTTACCAAAATTTAATTGAGCGGCATTCAGGGGTTGCATTACTGATTAAGTGTTAAACTCTTGCTATTACGCCAACCACTATAAAGAAATTAAGCGCTTATGTCTAAAGTTAGAAATATTGCCGTACTCATATTTAATCAAGTTGAAGTATTAGATTTTTGTGGGCCATTTGAGGTGTTTTCGGTAACAGGCAAGCGAGATGGCAGCAATTCTTTTAATGTATACACTGTTGGTCAGCACAAGCAAATTTCGGCTCGAAATAATTTAGAAATATTGCCCACTTATACTTTAGAAAACTGCCCTGAACCAGATATTTTAGTGGTGCCAGGCGGCGGTGGATATCACCCTGACGGCACACCTTTTGGTACTAGATCTGAAATGCATAAGGAAATCCTTCTCAATTGGCTAAGAAACACTTCTCCGAATTGTGAACATATACTCTCTGTATGTTCAGGAGCACTAATTTTAGCCAATGCAGGTCTAACTAAAAATCTGCAAGCTACCACACATCATCAAAATTTTGATGCTTTACGTGAAACTGATAACACTCTAACAGTACATGAAAATAAGCGTGTTGTAGACAATGGTAAGTTTATATTCTCAGCTGGCATTTCAGCTGGGATTGATGCATCTTTTTACTTAGTAAGTAAATTATTGGGTGCTGACACAGCTAGTGAAACTGCAACCTACATGGAGTATGATTGGAGTCCAAAAAATATTAATTCTTAAACCTGAGGAATAGTCTATGAAGTTTCTACTTAAACAATTAAAGTATGTTTTATTACTAGTTATTTTTCTATTCATCCTAACTTACGCAACTCTTTTTCCCAAGCCCTATAAGCTCGATATAACGGCATCAGATAATGCTAAGGCCAAAATTCTTGATGGTTCTTTCAAACTAATTACTTTCAATATCGGACTACTTGATCTCCGCGTGATTGGAAGAACTATGTTCAAACCTACGGAATATATTGAACAACGTGCCACACTAATTCCAAAAAAATTATTGGCACATGATGCTGATGTTATTGCTTTGCAAGAAATATATGATAAAAAGCACATTGACTTTTTTATTGAAGAATTAAAACAAACTTATCCCTTTTACTTCTTCAAGCACAACAGTCAGATTAAACTCAATAATGGTTTAATGATTTTCTCTAAGTACCCCTTTGTTTCTACCAAAGGTGAGTCACAATCTGACAAAGGCCCGATTGATGAATGGTTTATGGCTGATCGTGGCTTATTGTCGGCAGTAATCAAATTAAACGATAACATTAACTTAGATATAGTTAACTTACATGCTACTTCTGGAGGAACATTAAATAAGCAAGATTCAGAAAATATCAATGCCAGTCGCCAGAAGCAACTTGAGCAAGCTTTAAAGTTAGCACTTGCAAGCAATACAAAATATCAGATTATTTTGGGCGACGTAAATGCTGGACCAGAAATTTCTAAAATAAATTACAACTATCTATTAGAAAATGACTTTACGGATGCTTATGCTGAATACACTTCATTAAAAGGTATTATTGCAAAACCAACTTGGGATGGTGCTAATCCTCTAAACAGTATGCGTGGCTACACTGCAGATGATGCTCAACGTATTGATCATATTTATTTATCAAAGAAATTGAGTGATATAACGCAACTTGAAATTGTGGAGCGTGTATTTGATGAGAATGTGATTACTGTAGAGGGGAAAAGCTTTCCGCTTTCAGACCATTATGGTGTTGAGATGATTTTGAGTTTTGATTGAGATGAGTTGGTGGATTGAGGGATTGCCACGTCGGCAGAGCCTTCTCGCAATGACAAAATATAGAAAGCGCTACGTCATTGCGAGGAAAGCGCGCAATCTCGGCTTAACTAAACTTATATATTATTCAACATTAAATAAGTAGCTATCACCAATCCAGACAAGACAATCAAGTACCAGTGCTTCTGTACAAAGTTTTTTTCCTTCACAACATCTTCCGCGTGAATTTTCATAGTGATCACATCGCCCTTATACTTCCCAGACTTATTCAATTTAAATGACTGTTCTGTCGGCAAATATAAAAAGAATATTGGACACCCTGCTAAAGCTTCGTCCACATCGGTAGGTGTTTCGTCAATCTCATTGGATAGTGACAAGGGCCTGACTTTTGCATCCGGATTTTCCTTGAAATAATCCAGAATTTTTAAAGTTACTTCTAATGTTCTCTTAGCCATAATATTATCCTATTAAATTACCACTTCACCAGCTGGCTCTCGCATATTATAACTTGAAGCCATAACCTGACCATAAGCACCTGCATTTGCAATTAGTATGACATCGCCTTCTTTTGTTTCTGGCATCGGTACATCACGTCCCATTACATCAGCAGACTCACAAATTGGACCTACTACAGTAGCATTTTGAGCAATAGCCTCATCTTTCTTAGAAAGATTAACAATACGATGATATGCACCATACAAAGCCGGGCGAATTAAAGAGTTCATACCAGTATTTAAACCTATGAAATGTTGGTCAGCTTTAGTTTTAACTTGTGTCACTCTTGCTAATAAAGCACCCGCTTCAGCAACCATATAGCGACCAGGCTCTAACCAAATAGCCACATCGCCACACTCTTGTTTAAACGCTTCTAAACTCTTTTGTACATTAGCAAAATCTAAAGGCACTTGATGAAATTTATCTTGGATGCCAAAACCACCACCCAGATTAAGAATCTTTACATCAGTAAACCATTCTCTACATTTATTAAGCAGATCAGCATGTTCACGCCAATGGCCAGTTTGTAAAATACCACTACCTGCATGCGCATGCAATCCTGTAACTTTTATTTTATGTTTTCTACAATGACCAGAAAGTGCTTCTAATTCTTCAATTGGAATACCAAATTTCGAACGCTTTCCGGCGGTTCTTACATAAGCATGATGACCTTTTCCAGTTTTAGGATCAATTCTTAAGATTATCTCTTTACCTGCAAACAACTCAGGCCAATGCATTAATGGATAAGTGCTGTCTACACCAAAATTCACACCCGTTTCTATACCGGCGGCATACTCTTTACGTGAAGCAAAGTTTGGTGTGAACAAAATTCGTGAGCGATCAATTTCTGGGAATAATTTAAGCACATATTGCACTTCTACTTCTGAAACCGTTTCAAAACCTAAACCATTTTTATAGAAATTTTGTAGAACCTCAGGGTTATGGTTAGCTTTTATTGCATAAAAAATTTGATCTGCCGCTGTAAGGCTTTTTAAAGTGTTAGCATTTTTAGTTAAGGTTTCTTGGTCATAAACATAAACTGCCTCATCATTTGGACATAAGTCAATTAAGTCTTTGGCTTTACGTTCCCACCATGTAGCAGGCACTTCAATTTCATTTTCTAAGCCTTCATACAGACGCTTCATTTCAGTAGCGGTTGCACCAAATTGCTCAGTATTACCTTTCGAACCAATTAAATATTCATGCAAACTGTTGGCAATTTTATTAGCTTGATCTCTATCTACTACTAAAGTGATGTTCAAGTCATTGGCAGCCTGACTCATCAAATAAACAGTGTTGGTTTCAAAAGCTTGAAGACTTGGTGCAATCTGACTCAAAATACCACTAACTTTTTGGCCAATGATTGAAACGGCAGCACAAGAATTAATAATTTTTACTTTGCAAATTTTCGAAAGTTTTTTACTAAGATTTTCCATGACCTCATCATTAAGATCATTTTGTGCATGATCTAATGAAACCGTAACCATAGCTTCAGAGGTTGAAACCAAATCAATCGATACATCAAGCTGACTAAAGACAGCGAAAATTTTCCCTAAGAAACCCGACTGTCCCCACATATCTAAGGTTTCCATAGTAACTAGCGTTACATTATCTCGCGTCGTTACTGCACATACTCCCTGTAAATCAGACGGATATTTTTCAATTAAGGTCCCTGGCTGATCAGCTTGCAAAGTACTTTTAATGCGTAAAGGAATATTGGCACTACGGACCGGGCTCATTGTTCTTGGATGCAAAACTTTGGCGCCCATAGCTGCGATTTCTTGTGCTTCGACATAAGATAAACGTTGAATTAAACGTGCCGTAGGCGTTACATTTGGATTTGCAGTAAACATACCAGGAACATCTGTCCAAATTTGACATTCAATTGCACCAATCTTACTTGCAAAATAAGCGGCTGATACATCAGATCCACCACGACCTATAAGTACAGTTTCTTCTTTATTATTACTTGCAATAAATCCTTGGGTAATAATAATATCGTCTGCAGCAATCGCACCATGCAGTTCTTCATCAAATTCAACATCACAATCTACATTTAAATAGTCTTTATGAATATTTGAACTTCGGCTCGCTTGTAACCATTCTCTCGCATCTAACCAACGTATGCTTTCAGACATATTTTTTTCTAAGAATGCAAAGCCTATAGTAGTTGAAGCTAATTCACCCTTAGCCAGAATTTCAGCCTTACTACGGTCAGTTAATTCTTTAAGTAATGACACTCCTCTTAGAACTTTTTCTAAACCTTTATAGATTTCGACTAATAAATTCTCATCTAAACCCATATCAACAAGTAAGCTCTGATGTTGCTGTTTAAATTTTTCCACTCCAGAATGATGCGCATCAGTTAATGCATCTTCAGCTATTTGAGTGAGGAGATTAGAAATTTGCGATAAAGCCGAATGAACAATAAAAACCTTACGTTTCTGTTTTGCATGACCTTTAATAATCTTTTTTATACTTTGCCAGTTTTGTAATGTGGAAACACTTGTTCCACCAAATTTTACGACGACGCAATCTTGCGTGGATTGATGATTTGAAAGATTAGATTTGCTCATTTGTAGTTCCAATTGTTACTTTTTTAAAATTATTTTGACGTATTTTTAAACACTTTAAATTCTACAGACATAAAAAAACCCGCTTCAGGAGCAGGCTTTTTGAATACACAAGACCGTTTCCTAACAATTAAGTTGCTGAGGTTTTTTTGTCTTATGTTTAATATTATTTATCATACAAATTTTAGGTGTTCAGAAATTTATAAGTAGCTTTAAAGTGTGCGAACTTTATCACTCTTCTTCTTCGTCATCAACCGTTGAATCACTTGATTGCATGAAACGCTTAAATAAGCCTTGTAAATCGGTCTTTGCCAACATACTAGATGGACCCCATTGTTTAATAAGATTTACCGGCTCAAAACCTTCCGCACCAGATTTCATTTTTTTCATAACTGTTTTTATCGCTTCTTTTTGTAAGCCAGCGACATCAGGAAATCCAAAGAATTCACGCAGCTCTTTAGGGTCAATATCAACTTCCATTTTTATCTTCATTTTTGTACCTTTTTTAGACTATGTCTTATTTTGTCTTATTCTGAATTGGTAGACCAATTTGATTATAATAGCGCCCGTTCAGACAATTAATTTGTATGCATCAGCATACCCAATAATTCTTACCTTACGCTAAAAATGAGAAAACTACCATGTCTAATACGAGTAATGCTGCCCTAGAGCAGTGGATCAAAGAAGTCGCCGAATTAACCACACCTGATCGCATTGTTTGGTGCAACGGTTCCGAAGATGAATACCAAGGTCTTGTTGACGAAATGCTTGCCAACGGCACGCTTTCAAAACTCAATCAAGACGATTACCCAAATTGTTATTTACATCGCTCTGATCCTCGCGATGTAGCTCGTGTTGAAGGTGCAACAATGATTTGCACTAAAGAAGAAATTGATGCTGGTCCAAATAATATTTGGATGGAACCTTCAGCTGCTCATGAAAAAATTGATGACATGTTTGCTGGATGTATGCAAGGCCGCACAATGTATGTTGTACCTTATTGCATGGGTCCTATCGCTTCACCTCTTTCACGTTGTGGAGTTGAAGTAACTGATAGCCCTTACGTTGTGGCTAATATGAAAATAATGACTCGCATGGGTCAACAAGCTTTAAGTCGTATTGAAAAAGAAGGCACGTTTGTTAAAGGCTTGCATTCTACTGGTGAGCTTGATCCAGATCGTCGTTTCATTATGCATTTCCCTGAAGAACTTTCGATAAAATCTTATGGCTCTGGTTACGGTGGTAATGCTCTACTTGGCAAGAAGTGTCATGCACTTCGTATCGCAAGTTATCAAGCACGTACTGAAGGTTGGTTAGCTGAACATATGTTGATTCTTGGATTAACCAGTCCTGAAGGCGAAACTCGTTATGTAGCTGCAGCTTTCCCATCGGCTTGTGGTAAAACTAACCTTGCAATGCTAGTTCCACCTGAATCACACAAAGGCTGGAAAGTAGAAACTATTGGAGATGATATTGCATGGTTACAACCTGGTAAAGATGGCAAGCTATATGCCATTAATCCTGAAGCTGGTTTTTTCGGCGTAGTTCCAGGCACTAGTCCTAAAACAAATTACAACGCTTACAAATCAATTGAACAAGACACCATATTTACTAATGTTGGTGTAACTGCTGATAATAAACCGTATTGGGAAGGTAAAGAGTCAGGTGAGACCCCAGTGATCAACTGGAAAGGCGAGCCAATGACTTCAGCGACCGATAACGGTCCTGCAGCACATCCTAACTCACGTTTCACGGCGCACGCTACTCACAACCCTGTATATTCGCCTGAGAGCGAGAATCCAGGCGGTGTACCTATTGATGCCATCATATTTGGTGGTCGTCGTAGAGAACTTGCCCCATTGATATATGAAGCAAAAGATTGGGCTCATGGAGTTTTAGTTGGAGCAGGTATGGCATCTGAAACAACAGCTGCTGCAACTGGCCAAGTTGGAATTGTTCGTAGAGACCCAATGGCAATGAAACCTTTCTGTGGCTATAACTTTGCTGATTACTTTGGTCATTGGTTAAGCATGTCTGAGAAGAGTGATAATCTTCCTGGCGTATTTCACGTGAACTGGTTTCGACGTGATGAAGACGGTCGTTTCTTATGGCCGGGCTTTGGTGAAAACTTACGTGTCTTGCGTTGGGCACTTGATCGTGTTGACGGCAAAGCTGATGCAGTTGAAACCCCAATTGGTTTTCTACCAACAGCCGAGTCTTTAGACACTAGTGATTTAGATATTGCAGCTGACGACTTACAAGCGATTCTAAGCATCGATAAGCAACAATGGACTGCAGAGATGCAAGCGGTAGGCGAATACTTAGAAAGCTACGGTGAACGCTTACCAGCCGCATTGAGAGACGAGTATAAAAAAGTGCAAGCTGCTCTGGCTGCTTAAACTTTTAATTAAGCTAAAACAAAAGGCAGTCGCGAAAAATCGCGACTGCCTTTTTTATTTTTAAAGAAACCGCCTATACTTAAAGTAAGTTCAAACTTGCTTTCCCGTGGGACCCTGTATCACTACTAATAGCTTTTTAGATAGTCTGCTCAACTACCAGTATTAATCATCCCACTCAAAAATTTGTATTGTTGATGAAACGCCTTAACTAATAATTCTTTATTCGCCTTATCGCCTGTTGAAAAACGCGTTAATAAATCAGATTCATGAATTACATTCTCTGGCGCTTCATTACCAAACTTAACCGCATCAGGAAATACGACCACGCCTTGAACCGGAACGTCTTTAACTAATTCACGTACCGAGTTTAAGCGGTTGCGCATAATGGTATATGGATTTTGAATACTAAACCGTTGGTGACCGTTTAAGACTGTCCACAAATCAAATGCAGCACCTGGAAATATTGTGCCTTCTATATCTCGATAGTCCATAACTACTAAGCCGTGTGGAGTTAGTAATAAATAATCAAGTTCGATATACCCATCTAAACCATCAGGAATTACGATATGACGTTGGTGTTCAGTACTAATATATTTAAGTTTTCTTTTTAAAGATGGTGTGCGTGAACGCATCCAGTAAAAAGCTACAGCAAGAAACAATAAACACACTAAGAGAATAAGTGTAAGTTCTAGAGAAGACATGATAATTAATCCATTAATTAAATAAGTAATCAATTGTAACAAGAATTTTAATCAGAAAAATGCGAACTGGGTCACACTTTGAAGCTTAGAAATATTAAAAGAGATTAATGCAAAAAATTGTGAGTTAAAGTGCTTTATTAAGTCTTGAATGTGTGAGTGCGAAATGCTCACGGTTTACGGAGTACTAGATTAAATTCTTAAAACTATTTTGGTAAGTCGAAAAATATTATCTTTCCTGCTAAGACAGGAATCTTTATTTTTACCTAGCTCGAAATAGTTCACTGCCTTCGCAGGAATGACAATTATGCGGGGTAGCTGTTGAATCGAACTTGAAGCTACTCGGTACTTTGATGTATAGGAAATACAAATGCCGTGAAGTACAGGACGTACGTGAGCGGCCATGCACCTCACCCTCTGGGCCAGCAACAAATATAGCTGTTCAAAATCGTTCCAGACGATTTTGTCTCATCTCATCCGCCCCAACAAAAAACGCCGCTCTAAAAGAGCGGCGTTCTGTATTTGGTGGGGCGTATAAGATTCGAACTTATGACCAATTGGTTAAAAGCCAACTGCTCTACCAACTGAGCTAACGCCCCCGAAGTTGATAAAGTACTTTAGAAGCACAATAGACGCGGCATGATACCCGATTTTTCCAGAATGACAAGTCTAAATCACTAAAATCTTGTTATTTTTTTAAGCTTTATGCGTAACGCGTTGTGTCTTTAACTCCAGCATCTACAAAACCCTGCTTACGTAGGCGACAAGCATCACATTTGCCACAAGCCAGTCCATTATTATCTGCTTGATAACAGCTAATAGTCTCAGCGTAATTAACCCCATTATCTAAGCCTAAATTGATTATTTCCGCCTTAGTTAAGGCTATAAGTGGTGCATGAATGCTCAACTTATTTCCTTCAACACCAGCCTTGGTTGCAAGATTTGCCATAGACTCAAATGCTTTTATAAATTCTGGGCGACAATCAGGGTAGCCCGAGTAATCCACTGCGTTAACACCAATAAAAATATCATTGGCTTGTAAAGTTTCTGCCCATGCCAAGGCATAAGAAAGAAAAACTGTGTTACGCGCAGGCACGTAAGTAACAGGAATTTCATCAGAAGCCTCTGTAGGCACATCAATTGAATGATCAGTCAATGCCGAACCACCTAATTGCGCCATATCAAGAGTGATGATTCGATGCTCTTGAACTTTAAAATGTTTTGCGTTGCGTTTGCTGGCGGCAAGCTCTGAAGAATGTCGTTGACCGTAGTCAAAACTTAAGGCGTATACCGAATAACCCTGAACTTTTGCTAAAGCCAAAATAGTAACTGAATCCATTCCGCCCGATAAAAGCACTACTGCTTTTTTTGTATTTTTACTTTGCATAATTTTTCTTTAAATTAAAATTAGTTTTCTTAAATTAACGTCCCGGCTCATCATTCCACAATACTTTGTGGAGTTGCATTTGAAAACGTACATTAAGTTGTTCATCAAGAATCCAAGTTGCTAATTCAGTTTCTTTTACTTGTTGATGACTTGGTGAAAATAATACTAAACATTTATCGATTAGCTTATGTTTTTCTACTACTTCTTTTGCCCAGTCAAAATCTATTTTAGAACAAATCACAAATTTCACTTGATCATGTGGCGTAAGATACTTGAGATTGTCCCAGTGATTCTTATTAACTTCTGCAGAACCTGGAGTTTTAATATCTAGCACTCGACTAACTCGGATATCGACTTTACTGATATCCATTGCTCCACTGGTTTCTAATGAAACATCAAAGCCTTGCTCACATAGTTCTGACAGTAAATTGACACAATTTGGCTGTGCAAGTGGTTCACCACCCGTTACACAAATACTTTTAGTATTGTAATTACTGAGAATTTCAAAGATATCATTGAATCCAAGCCATTTACCACCATAAAATGCGTATTCAGTATCACAATACACACAGCGTAGAGGACAGCCGGTTAAACGAATGAATACCGTAGGTTCGCCAAGCGTCTTGCTTTCGCCTTGCAAAGAATAAAAGACTTCGGTTAAACGTAAACGTCTTTGCTCAGGTAAATCATCTTTAACGCGCACAGGAAAGTCTGCACTATAGGGTTTAGCGGCAAACTCGACAACTTGTTCGTCTTGAGAATTTGAATTGGAATGATTCGACATGAGGCTATTTTACTGGATTAAAAAATACATACATCAATAAACTAAAAAAGCCACCTAAATGGTGGCTTTAATTAGAGAAGATATTAATTACCCTTGCTCTTTAGTAATGCGGTCTAAACGTTGTTTAGCCAGTAAAGCAGCCGAACTGTCTGGAAAATTAGCTAAAGTTTTTTGCAAAGCATCTTGCGCTTTAGCCGTTTCTTTCATCTCGTAATAGGTATAACCAAGCTTTAACCACGCATCTGCAATTTTACGAGACTCAGGATAATTTTGCGTAACCGTAGCAAATGAACCTAGAGCCTTATCAAATTTACGCGTAATGTAATGCGACTCACCTAACCAATAATGAGCATTATCAGCTAATTGCCCTTGCGGGTACTGCTGCAAATAAGATTCAAAACCACTTGCTGCATCAGCGTATTTACCACCTTTTAATAAATCAAAAGCACCCTGATACACATCACGTTCTGAGCCGGTAGCACCTTGTAAGGCTACATTTCCTTGAGTACCAGCAGAAGGACTAGTTGGTACTACGTATTGGCGAACTGGACGAGTTTCAATTGCTTGTAAACGTTTGTCTACATCAAGATATTGGTTTTTTTGACTATTAAGAGCAGACTCTTGTTGGAAACTAATATTATCCAGTTGATTTCTTAAGTTCCGAATTTGCGAGGTTAAATTCTCATTGTCACTTTGTAAATCCAAAAGACTTTGATTATTCAAAACACTCTCAACTCGTCCGATTCGTGAATCCAACTCATCAAGTTTTAGTAATACAGGGTCTGGTTCAGCAGGACCAGTAGCACAAGCACTCAGCATCAAAACTGACAATCCCATTGATGTTAGTAAGGCTTTTTTCATAGTCATTAGCTCATTTATCTAGGTATAAAAACTAAGTCTAACGCATTAGTTGCAAAATTTCTGCAACTAATTGTTAGACATAAATTTGCTTAGCGGTAAACCAATTCAACACGACGGTTTTCTGCCCATGAAGATTCGCTAGAACCTTGAACACGTGGTTTTTCTTCACCAAAGCTAATAGTTTTTAATGTAGATGCTGACACACCATTTAAGAGTAATGCACGTTTAACCGCTTGAGCACGACGCTCACCTAATCCGATATTATATTCACGTGAACCACGCTCATCAGCATGACCTTCTAAACGTAAGCTTAAACCAGGGTTTGCGGCTAGATAAGCAGCATGTGCAGCTAAAACATCACGATATTGGTCTTTTACGCCACTTTGATCAAAGTCAAAGAAAAGAATAGTTTGAGATAATAAATCAGGAGCTTCTTGCACTACAGGTGCGATGTAATCAGGATTAGCTATGAATTGTCCATCGCGCATCCAACCCGTAACGTTACCATATTCATCTAATACTGCGATGTCTTCAATTGGTGCAGTTACAACTTCTGGAACCACTTCTGGTATGACTTCTGGTTCAACTTCAGCTACTTGTCCAGCAGCTTGACTAGCGTTTTGTGAAGCGCCACCATTACTACCAGCAGTACCAACAGCAGATTGACATGCACTTAAAGCGAACGCAGCTGCAATTAAAATAAAGTTAGATAAAAGTTTTTTAAGTGTTAATTGGTTCATACAAACTCCGATTTTTTCTTAGGATTAATTTATAAAATTTTGAATTTATTCAGGTTTATTTCGTAGTGTAACATTTTTTTACAATGTTTAAGAGTAGTAAATCTCTTATTTGTTCCTAGACAATTGTCTATAAATCATACTATCTGAACGGTGACCAAGCTGGCTCACGAACATCTCCAACCGCAGGTAGATAGGTCGGCTTAGAACGACCATCAGCAGCCACAGTTGCTAATACACCTTTACCGCCACGAGTAGTTGCATAAATCACAATACGACCATTTGGAGAAACACTAGGTGCCTCGTCCAGAGAACCATCCGTAAGATTAAGAATTTGACCGTTTTTATGGTTGACCATGGCTATTTGGTAAGCGCTTTCGTCAACATGCACAACCGCTAAATTTTTACCATCAGCAGACACACGAGGTCTAGCATTATATTTACCCACATAACTCACACGTTTTGCAGTGCCGCCATTCTTAGATACTTTATATATCTGTGGTTGCCCTGCTCTATCTGAAGTAAAGAATATGCTCTGCCCGTCTTCACTCCAATTCGCTTCAGTATCAATTGCACGTGAATCAGTTAAGCGCTTTAATCTTTGGCTTGCAAGGTCCATTATGTACACATCTAAATTACCAATGCCTTTTGATAAGGTAAGCGCTAATGATCTGCCATCTGGAGAAAATGCTGGTGAAGAGTTAATACCATCTTTACTAGAGACAGAACGACGAGAACCCGTAGACAAGTCTTGAATAAAGATTTCAGAGTTATCATTTTCAAATGAAACATAAGCTAATTGACGACCATCTGGAGACCAAGCAGGCGACATTAATGGCTCACGCGATCTAGCAACTACGGCTTGGTTTTCGCCATCTACATCTGAAACAATAAGTTCGTAGGTTTTACTATTAAAACCACCAATCACATTAATATAAGCAACACGCGTAGAGAAAACTCCTTTTACACCAGTTAGTTTTTCATAAACAACATCACTTAAGTGATGTGCCGACGCGCGTAAATTTTGTGAATTTACTGGTAGGCTATAGGTAATTATTTTTTTAGTCCTAATGGTGTCATACGCTTCCATTACTAGATTGAATTGTCCTAGTGATGTTTCAAAATACTTACCAGTAACTACAACGTCGGCACCTAATAAACGCCAATCTCCATAATTAAAAATTGCACTATCACTTGGTTTAACAACCATGTCAGCACGCGACATAGGATCAAACTCACCAGAACTTAGTAAATCGTCCTCTATCACATCAGCAAAGTCATATGGTGCGACATTAGTACCTACGTATTCGAAAGGTAGGACTGCAATAGGAGTTGCGTCGTCGGCAGAGCCAGTAACTGGAATAATAAGCTTAGCAGCAAATAAAGAACTGGTTAATACCAAGAAGCATGTCAATATATATGTTTTGACTAAGCTAGGATTAGATACATTCATTACGATTCTCTTTAGTTAAACGATTTGTTAAATTTCTGGTTCAAAAATAATTTCTAAATCACGCGCAAACAAGCGTGGATCTTCAGGCTCCGGAAGTGGCGAGGCTTTAAATACCGCTTGTTCAATTGATGCTTTAGTTGCTTCATCGGCGTTACAAGTTGAAAATGATATCTCAACAACTTCTCCGCCAGGAATCTGCTTAACATCTAATATACACCTTAAACCTTCTTGCGCGCTTGGAGGTTTTCTCCAGCTACGCTCAATGTACTGACTAATTTGAGTTTGATAACGATTCAGACCACCTTCATCGATTACTTCATTCAAAGATTCCTCATCAGCCATCGCAGCAGCAAGGTCGGCTTGAAGCGCTGCAACACGTGCGGCTTCAACCTCATCAGCCTTACGTTTATCATCAGCTTCTTTTTTCTTCTTTGCTGCTAACTCATCCGATTTCTTTTTCTTTTCGGCATCAGCTTTTTTCTTAGCCTCTTCTTCAATCTTCTTTTTGGCGGCAACTGCCGCGACACGCTTGACCTCTTCTTCAGCGGCTTTCTTCTTAGTGGCGTCAGCTTCTTTTTTGATTTTTTCTAAATTAGCTTCTTCAGTTTCACGCTTTTTCTCTAAGTCCGCTAACTTTTTTTTCTCAGCATCAGCTTTCTTTTTAGCATCTAACTTAGCTTTTTTATCTTCAATTTCTTGCTTTTCACGTTGTGCTTTTAGATCTTCAATCCGTTTTTCTTCAGCTTCTCTTTGTTTCTTAGCTTGCAGAGCTTTATCTTCAAGGTCTTTCTGACGCTTTATTTCTTCGTCTAATTTATTTTGCTCAATTTTTTCCTGTCGCTTAACTTCAGCATCAATAGCAGAGCCATTAATAATTTTAGCTTGCACTACTGCTGGTTTAACTGGTTTAGGAGGATCACCTGTAAAATCAATATTCAAAGCAAACAAAGCCAATACCACGACATGTACGAGTATTGTAAAAATTATTGCCGACCAATTTTCTTTTATAAATTTCATAAAGCTATATTAATTTTATTCAGGTGTTTCAGTCATGATGCCAACTTTAGGAGCACCTGCCGCTTGTAAGATAACCATGGCGTAAACCGCGTCACCAAAAGGCACAGCTTTATCAGCTCTAACAAATACAGGTAAATTAGGGTTACGACGTAAAGCTGCCGCCGTTCGTAAACGTACAGTCTGCTCATCAATAGCTTCTTCGGCATCACCAAGACTTAAATAATACAAGCCCGCTGCATCTATCGTTAAAGTTAGAATGCCATCCTTAGAATCAAATGACTCCGTATCAATTGCCTCAGCATCAGCTTGAGGCAAGTCAACTTCAACACCTGTAGTTAATAAGGGTGTGGTAATCATAAAAATAATCAACAAAACCAGCATCACATCAATGTAAGGCACAACATTGATTTCCCCCATTAAACGACGTTTTTTCTGACCAGCTTCCACGTGTTATTAATCCTTTTTAAATGCGTGACGTTGCAAAATAGAAGCAAACTCTTCCATAAAAGTTTGATAACGAGTTTCTAATCTATCCACCTTATCGGCAAAACGGTTATAAGCAATAACGGCTGGAATCGCAGCTACCAAACCCATTGCAGTTGCGATTAATGCTTCAGCAATACTTGGAGCAACATCGGCAAGCGTTGGGTTCTTAACACTAGCCAATGCAATAAACGCACCCATAATTCCCCAAACCGTTCCAAAGAGACCTACGTATGGACTGGTCGAACCAACCGTGGCAAGAGTTGCTAAGTTACTTTCCAATCTATCGATTTCACGTAAACGCTCAACCTGCATAGAACGACGAGTTGCATCAATTAATTGTTCGGCTGGAACATTTTGTTTTGAAAGGCGTGAAAACTCAGTAAAGCCAGTATGGAATAAACCCACCATTCCAAGTTTTGCGTCATCTTGAGTTTCTTGCAAAATTTGAGTGAGATCACCACCAGCCCAAAATAATTTTTCAAACTTATCAGCACTAGCAACAGTTTTTTTAATCGTGCGATATTTTTTCCAAATAATACCTAAAGACATAACTGATGCTAATAAGAGCAAAAGCATTACAAGTTGTACCGTAGTACTGGCTTCAAGAAAGAGTCGAATTGGACTTAGTTCGTTGTGCATGGCAAACCTTTTAATTTAATTTATTAAACTTAGTGTTTCTATTTATTAAGACTTCAGTTTTTCTGTTAAGGCTTTTGGCATTACCTTGGGTTTATAAGTTTGAGCATCAACGCTTCCAGCTTTGACCTCAGCGGTGAATAACAATTCCTCACCACGTAAAACTTTTTGTGAGAAAGTCATGGATACTTTTCCAGCACTTGTTGTTACCGTTTCTATGCTCAATTCATCATCTAAAAAAGCAGGTTTAAGAAACCTACAATCCATTCTTCCCACCACAAAAATCAAATTATCCTCTAACCGTAAGGCCGTTTGATCAGCCCCCATATCACGTAACATTTCACTGCGAGCACGCTCGGTGAAGTTCAAATAATTAGAGTGATAAACCACACCACCGGCATCGGTATCTTCATAGTAAACGCGAATTTTAAACTTATGGGCTTGAGTCATAGTATTTACTTTATAATTTTTTAAGGTTGATCAATCAGAACTTCGACTTAATTTCTTTTTTGTTACTAGAATTCACTTTAAGTTTTCACTCTTCTTCTTTCATTAATAGTATCAATAACTTATGTGAAGTTCTTGTGAGCATTTAGTGTCTTTATAAATGCCTAATATTAGGTAAATAAATCCTCATTAACAGCATTTTTACTTTGCAGAGACTTGGGCACATCTAAACCAAAATGCAAATAGGCATGACGTGTCGCTAAACGCCCTCTTGCAGTTCGCATGATGAAACCTTGTTGAATTAAGTATGGCTCAATCACATCTTCAAGCGTGCCACGCTCTTCACCTACTGCCGCGGCAAGACTATCGATGCCAACTGGTCCGCCATCAAATTTTTGCATGATAGCGAGTAACATTTTTCTATCCATTTGATCCAAACCGTGCGGATCAACTTCCAACATATCCATAGCAGCAGAGGCAATAGCATCGGTGATAATTCCATCACTTTTTACTTCAGCGTAATCGCGTACCCTACGTAAAAGCCGGTTAGCAATGCGTGGTGTACCGCGTGAGCGAATGGCTATTTGTCTTGCACCCGAAGCTTCCGTTTTGAGATTTAGAATATTAGCTGAACGTTGTACTATATTAGTTAGATCATCTACATTATAGAATTCTAATCTCTGAACAATACCAAATCGATCTCGTAGAGGTGATGTAAGAAGACCTGCCCTGGTAGTTGCCCCAACCAAAGTAAATGGTTTGAGATCGAGTTTAATTGAGCGAGCGGCTGGGCCCTCTCCGATCATGATGTCTAGTTGAAAATCTTCCATCGCTGGATAAAGCACTTCTTCAACTACTGGGCTTAAGCGATGAATTTCATCAATAAACAACACATCATTTTCTTCAATGTTTGTGAGTAAAGCCGCTAAGTCGCCAGCTCTTTCTAATACTGGACCAGATGTTTGTTTAAGGCCAACTCCCATTTCATTTGCAATGATGTGGGCTAATGTTGTTTTACCAAGTCCAGGAGGTCCGAAGATTAAAGTGTGATCCAGCTCTTCTTCACGTTGCTTAGCTGCTTGGATGAAAATTTCCATCTGCTCACGAACTGCTGGTTGACCCACATAATCAGCAAGTTTCTTTGGCCGAATTGCACGATCAACCGCTTCGTCACCTCGTAAAGGTTCAGAAGTAATTAAACGATTGTCATCAATAAATTGGTCGCTCACTCATTAATCCTAATTATTTATATAAAGAGTTTATTTTTTAACTGACGATTGTAATGCAAGACGAATGATCTCTTCAGTACTTAAAGCATCATCGTTTGCAATTGTTTTAATAAGTCGTGTAATTTCAGGCAGTTTATAACCTAGAGCCATTAAAGCATCAGTTGCCTCTTGTCTTGGACTACTGGTTTGGCGTTCAACACTAATAGGTTCACCGGTTTTACTATCAACTACATCTATATTTATTCGATCACGCATTTCAATAATTAAACGTTCGGCAGTCTTTTTACCGATGCCGGGTAAACGTATTAAAGTTGCAGTATCTTCATTTTGCACACAATAAATAAAGTCTTGTACCGTAATTCCAGACAGAATGGTGAGCGCAGAGCGAGAACCAATTCCAGATACTTTAATTAGTTGGCGGAACATCTCTTTTTCCGACGCACTAGAAAAACCATATAAAGTTTGTGAATTTTCAGAAACAGCTAAATGCGTATACAGTTGAATTTCTTGCCCCACTTCAGCCAAACCATAAAAAGTCGACATGGTTGCGTCTACTTCGTAACCCACACCATTTACATCAATCAATAAACGAGGTGGTTGCTTGAGTAAAATCTTGCCACGTAAAAACCCAATCATCGGCGACGCTTCCTTATGGTAGTTTTAGTAGTGGCGAGATCCACATTTAAAAGTTGTGAGGTATTTAGCAAACTAGAATGACAAATCGCAACTGCCAAAGCATCAGCTGCATCTTCTTGGATAGGGTCTTTAATATTTAACAAAAAACCAACCATGTGTTGCACTTGGCTTTTAGCGGCTCCACCTTTACCAACCACCGCTTGTTTAATGAGCTTGGCAGAATACTCATGCACTGGAACATTGGCATGAAATGTCGCACTCATGGCGGCCGCTCTAGCCTGCCCTAGTTTCAAAGCGCTATCTGCATTTTTATGCATGAACACTTGTTCAATAGCAATTTGTGTAGGTTGATAAGTTCTAACAATTTCTTGAACTGTATTATAGATATTTCGTAAGCGTTCTGGAAAAGCATCTTTAGCATTACTGCGAACAGGTTGGTGGTGCACATACTTAATACGATCACCTTGAGCATCAATAATGCCAATTCCAGTAATCAGCGAGCCTGGGTCAATCCCAAGTATTCGCTGCACTGGAGCATTAGTCGTCATAAATAGATTTAGTCTTCTTCTGCTTGCATGCTTGCCATAAAGGCTTCTGAAAATTCGGCATTAGTGTAAACCTCTTGCACGTCATCCAGCTCATCTAGCCTATCTAGCATTTTCATCATACTTTCAGATTTTTTATCGTCTAATTCAGATTTATTAGATGGTCTATAAGTTACTTCAGAACTCGCAGCTTTTAGATCTTTAGCTTCAAGTGCTTCAACAACATCAGCAAAATTACTAGGTTCAGTGATGACCTCTATAGTTCCGTCATCAAGAGTAATTACATCTTCTGCTCCAGCATCTAAAGCGGCTTCCATAATGGTATCTTCATCGGCACCTGGTGCAAAAGTAATTACACCTTCATGAGTGAACATAAAAGATACTGAACCATCAGTACCTAATTGACCGTTATATTTAGTAAAGGCATGTCGTACATCAGCAACCGTACGATTACGATTATCACTTAAGCAATCAACCATCACCGCAGCGCCACCAGGACCATAACCTTCATAGCGAATTTCTTCGTAATCATCAGCCTCAAGTTCTCCAGCGCCACGCTTAACGGCACGTTCGATACTATCTTTTGGCACACTGGCCGAACGCGCTTTGGTTAACGCTAAACGTAAACGTGGATTAGCGTCAGGGTCACTACCACCCATTTTTGCAGCAACTACAACTTCACGAATAAAACGCGTGAATGCTTTTGCACGTTTTCTATCTTGAGCACCTTTTCGGTGTTGAATATTAGCCCACTTACTATGACCTGCCATAAACTCTAACTCTTTTATCTGATATTAAAATTACACTTAAAACTTTACTCGAATACCGGCATGTAAACCTGTGTCCATAGTTCCGTCACCTATAGCTTTGAAACCCGCTTTAACATTACGATAGCCAATAAATACATCAGCATCACGAATAACGTTATAACCTACCGTCACACCAATTTCTTGGTATTTATCTACTTTATCAAACGCTAGTACATCGGGTGCAAACCAAATATCAGCGGTTACTTTTAAACGGTTATATTGAGCAGGTATATAAGTTACTTTGCCACCAATCGCTAAAGCTACACCACTTGGAGATGAAATCTCAGGCAGTGGAACTGGCAAAATATTAACTTCTTGCTCAATATCTGGATCAATATAGACGAGCTTCAAACCCAAACCAGCATCTAGTCCTTCACTACCAGCATTACCAAATTTCAAACCAGCAAGGCTAGCAACATTGCCGCGATCTTCGTTATGCAAGACCGATGCTTCAACTACCAAACCATTATTTCCAAGCTCCCAATCGCCTTGTAATTTGAATGTATGACTATTCAAACTGATTTCGGCAGAATTTGCGAATGCCGATGAAAGAAACAAACTAGAAAAAATCACTGCAAGAATACTTTTTAGTAAAGAAATTTGCATATATAACACCTCTATTAAGCATAAATAATAATCCTAAAAAAAGGATTAAATTAAATTCATTAAAAAACTATGAGTATGATACCCATAAACTGCTTCAAACTCACGTTTAGAGGGTTACAATTCACTGTGAGTTCACAATTTTTTTGCTTAATTTTTACCTAATCGAAAATATACAAATTGACAGCCCAAGATAACAATTTATTTTTAGCCAAAGCCATCGAGCTAAGCCAGTCTCAAATTGAAATTGAAACTGATACAAAAAACCGTTCCCTTCTGCAGGAAGGTATAGCTGTTGCTGATATTTTACACGCCTTAGAAATGCCAGAAACTATTCGTTGTAGCGCCGTACTATCGCCTTTAGTGCATATACAAGCTATCAGCCCAGAACAGATTCAAAAAAAATTCTCACGCGAAATTAGAGAGTTAGTGAATGACCTAACTAAACTCGATAGTTTTAGTCATTTTGACGATCTAAATGAACAAACCGGCTTATCACCCAAACAAGCTGAAGGTTTAAGAAAATTACTCCTGGCTATTGTTGACGACATACGTTTAGTGCTAGTTCGTTTAGCCCAGCAATTACACAGATTACGCGCAAGCAAAAATGCTAGCGAAACCGAAAGACGCCGACTTGCGCAAGAGACTAGTGAAGTTTTTGCTCCACTAGCCAACCGTTTAGGTATTTGGCAACTCAAATGGGAACTAGAAGACTTATCTTTTCGTTATTTAGAACCTCAACAATATAAAGAAATTGCTAAGTGGTTAAGTTCTAAACGTTCAGAACGTGAAACCTATATCGAAAATTTTAAGCAAACGCTTAGAGACATGATGCAGTCTGAAAATATCCAAGCTGACATTCAGGGCAGACCTAAACATATTTATAGCATTTGGAAAAAGATGCAACGCAAGTCCAGCAATATCGAAAGCCTTTTTGATATTCGTGCGGTACGTATTATTACCCAAGATATTACAGGTTGTTATACAGCCCTTGGAATCGTTCATAACCAGTGGAAATATGTATCTAGCGAGTTTGATGATTACGTAGCAAACCCAAAAACAAATAACTATCAATCTATTCATACGGCCGTGTTTGGTCCTGAAAATAAAATTGTAGAAATTCAGATCAGAAGTCAAGAAATGCATGACAACTCTGAATTGGGTGTTGCTGCACATTGGCGGTATAAAGAAGGTGCTCAACAATCTGGCCTAGATGAAAAAATTAATTGGCTACGTCACGTTCTTGAAAGCAATCAGGATGGTGAGTCATTAGGCACCCAAAAAGATGAAGATTTCATTCATCGCTTTAGAGAAACCTTATTTGAAGATAGAGTTTACGCGGTAAGTCCGCGAGGTGATGTGGTAGATATGAGTGCTGGTAGTACCCCACTCGATTTCGCTTATCACATTCATACCGAGGTGGGTCATAGGTGTCGTGGCGCTCTAGTAAATGGGAAAATTGTACCGCTTACCTACAAAATCCAAAACGGCGACCGTATAGAAATTTTAACCAGCAATGAAAGCAAGCCAAGTCGTGACTGGTTAATTGATGGCATGGGCTATATTGCTTCCTCTCGCTCAAAAGAAAAAATTCGTTCATGGTTCCGTCTACAAGATCAAGATCACAACCTTAAAGCCGGCAAACAACTACTTGAGAGAGAATTGTCTCGTTTAGGCGTTACAAACACTGAACCAGATGCTTTTGCACATAAGCATGGTTTCCCTAGTTATCATGCCCTATGTATTTCACTAGGAGCAGGCGCTCTTAATTTAGGGGATTTAACCAGTAGCTTTATAAAAGAGCTAGAAGACGATGATGAATCAGAAAATGATTTCATACTAAGGCGTCGAACTAAGCCAAATAGAAGCTCAAGTAATATTGCTATATCAGGTGTAGATGACCTTTTAACAAGCTCTGCACAATGTTGTAAGCCTGTACCTCCAGAAGATATTGTCGGTTATATAACTCAAGGTAAAGGTATAACCATTCATAGAGCTAACTGTAAAAATTTACAAAATCTTATCGACAAACGCCCTGAACGTGTATTTGATGTTTCATGGACTGATACCGATAATAAAAATAATTTTATTATCGATATAGCTATTGAAGCCTATGATAGAAAAAATTTGATACGTGATATTACTGGCTTATTATCCGAAGAGAAAATTACCATTTTAGAAATGTCATCTAAAGTGGATAAAAAACAAATGACGGCTAGTGTGACTTTACAAATTGAAATTGAAAACTATGAAGCAATGAGCCGAATTATGAATAAACTTGAATCATTACCGACTATTTACTCGGTACAGAGAGTATAAAATGAAAAAAATAATAATAACCCTTCTTGCTCTTACAATTGTTTACCTACTATTTACTATAAGTGTTCCACCAATTGTAGATAAAGATCAAAATCCTGTTGCTCAAGCCTCTCCTTATAAAGTATCTGCAGAAGCACAGCGTATTTATGATTCTTTAGATTTTATTAGTGACTTACATAGCGACTCCCTACTATGGAAGCGTAATCTTTTGAAGAGATCTGATTATGGTCACGTAGATATTCCACGTCTACGCGAAGCAAATATGGGCCTGCAAGCTTTTACCATTGTTACTAAAGCCCCAAAGGGTTTAAATATGCATCAAAACGATGCCGACTCGAGAGATAACGTTACCTTACTTAGTATAGGACAAGCTCAACCACCTAAAACGTGGTTTAGTTTATTTGAACGGGCTTTATATCAGGCCAAAAAACTTCATAAATTTGAAGCTAGAGATGACAATTTCATAATCATTAAATCTTCTGCGGATTTAAAAAAATATCTCAATGACAAAAAATTAAATAAAGAATTAGTCGCAGGTTTTCTTGGTATTGAAGGTGCTCATGCTTTAGAAGGTAAACTTGAAAACGTCGAGAAACTACATGCAGCTGGCATTCGTATGATGGCAGCAACACACTTTTTTGATAACGAATTAGGTGGCTCGGCTCACGGAATAAGTGGCGATGGTTTAACTGAATTTGGCAAGCAAGTTATATTAAAAATGGATGAGCTGGGTATTATTCATGACCTTGCTCACATTTCACCAAAAATGATTGACGATGTTCTTAGTCTTACTAAACGCCCTACCCTAGTCTCGCATACAGGCGTTAAAGGCATTTTAAATTCGCCACGTAACCTAAGTGATGCACAAATAAAACGAATCGCAAGTAATGGCGGGATAATTGGAATTGCCTTTTTTCCAGAAGCGGCTGGACCTAATGGCACTGTAGATATTGTAAGGTCTATGAAACATGTACGCGATTTAGTTGGCATCCAGCATGTTGGCTTAGGGTCTGATTACGACGGTACCGTAACCGTTCCATTTGATGTGACTGGACTGCCTTTATTAGTTGAGGAGATGTTACACCAAGGCTTTAGTGAAAATGAGGTTAAAGCTGTTATGGGCGAAAATTTGAAAAATTTTTTCTTAAACAATTTATAAAACACAATGAACAAAAACCTAATTATTTTCGATTGCGATGGCGTATTAGTAGATAGCGAACGCTTATCCAACCAAGTATTTTGCAAAATTTTAAATAGCTATGGACTTGAATTGAATCTAGAAGATATGTTCAATATCTTTGTTGGTAATAGCATGGGGCGCTGTAAAGAAATCATCGAGGATATGCTTGGTCACCCGCCTCCTGTAAATTTCGAAACAACTTACCGCTCGCGTGTTGCTGATGTTTTTAAAACAGATTTAAAAGCGGTTGATGGTGCTGAAGATGTTATTAAGAATTTAATAAAACCTTATTGTATTGCTTCCAGCGGATCGCATGAAAAAATGCAAATGACATTAAGTAAAACAGGTTTAAGCAAATATTTCACAAATAATGTTTACAGTACTCATGATGTTGAAAAAGCCAAACCAAGTCCTGATGTGTATTTACACGCTGCCGAGAAAATGGGCTTTATGCCCGAAGAGTGTTTAGTGATTGAAGACAGTCCACTAGGAATTAGAGCAGGTAAAGCTGCGAATATGCAGGTGATTGGCTATTCAGGCTCAATGCCAGAAACGAAATTATTAGATGCTGGTGCCGATTTTATTATTAAGCATATGCATGAATTAAGAAAATTTCTTTAAAAAATAAGCCACTTAACAATTCGACTTAGTTGACGTAATAGTATTAAAGTTCATTTTTCATTTATATAAATTTCAATTCTTAAGCAAATAAACATTTCTTATTAAAAGCTTGTCATTTCTTGACATAAGTTTTATCTCCATTACCTAAACTATTTATAAACACTAATAAATAGGTATGGATTATGAATTTCACTACACAAAAAATTATAAGTGCCCTTGTTGTAACTACTATTTTCTTAAGTGCCTGCGGTGACGACAGTGATGATCCAGTAACTACTATTACCCCTCCAGTTACTCAAAGTAATACCGCACCTGTTTTATCTAGTCCTAACCCAGACCAAACGGTTACGTCTGGGGTCGCTCTCAATTACGATGTAAGTCAATCTAGTAGTACTTTTACTGATGCGGATAACGATACTCTTAGCTATACAGTGACTATGACGCCAACTGTTACTGGTATTGCTATCAATAACAATATAATTTCTGGCACACCAAACGAAGCTCAAACCTGTACCGTAAGCATAACTGTAGATGATGGGAATGGTGGTACAGCAACAGATAGTTTTACAATGACTATTCAAGCTGTAGATGTTGTTCAATCAAATGAACCTGTATTACCAGCAACAAAATTTAATTACGCTGATGTAGATTTGCCTTTGCACTTTACAGATCCAAATCATGCGCTAGGAAACTTAGTTGCTGAAGACAATACACCAGCTAACAATCCAATAACAGATGCAGGTGCAACACTCGGGCGAGTGCTTTTTTATGATAAGAGGCTATCAGTAACAGATACCAACTCTTGTTCATCATGTCACATTCAAGCTAATGGATTTTCCGACCCAGAAACTCTAAGTATTGGCTTTCAGGGTGGCCTTACTGATCGCCACTCGATGGGGCTAGCAAATGCAGCCTACTATCAACGCGGGCGTTTCTTTTGGGATGAGCGAGCTGCGACTTTAGAAGATCAAGTATTACAACCTATCGAGAATGCTGTGGAAATGGGCTCAGAACTAAATGCTTTAGTTGGAGAATTGTCAGGCACAACTTTTTATGCAGCATTATTTACAGATGCATTTGGGACTAGTGAGATAACGAGTGAACGCATGTCATTAGCATTAGCTCAGTTTGTACGTTCATTAAAATCTTATGAATCTAAATACGATGCTGGAGTTGCTACAAATTTTAGTAATTTCACAGCACAAGAAACTCAAGGTCATCGTTTATTTTCAAATGATGCACCTGGCAATGGACGTAGTGTTGGCTGTAATCGTTGTCATGAAACATCAGCTCAGGTCGGCGATAATATTCGTAATAATGGATTAGACTTAGATACCAGTAGCGATCAAGGCGCCGGTAATGGTCGCTTTAAAACACCTTCATTACGAAACATTGGTGTTCGCCCCCCTTTCATGCATGATGGGCGTTTCGATACCTTAGAAGAAGTTATAGAGTTCTATAATTCAGGTGTACAAGCACATCCTGATCTTGATAATCGTCTGCAACAAAATGGAAACCCAAGGCGTCTAAACTTAACAGATGCTGAGAAAACAGCAATGGTAGCTTTTTTAAATACCTTAACCGATGATGAATTTCTAAATGATGAGAAGTTTTCTGATCCATTTATTGAGTGACTAATTAGGAAGAGTAATTACTATTTGTAAACCCTTATCTAAATTCTCAGCTTTAATGCTACCAGCATGTAACTCAACGGCTTGCTTAGCTATAGCCAATCCAATACCGCCAGTTCCTTGGCGGTGTTCGCGAGTTTTACTAACTCTATAAAATGGCTCGAATATTTTATCCAGTTCGTTCTCTGGAATATTAACTCCAGTATTTGCAATCGCGAGTAATATTTTTCCATCCAATTGCTCTAGTCTACAAATCACGTCTGAGTTTCCATTACTGTACTTAATTGCATTACGTAAGACATTATCGATAGCACTTGTGAGTAAATTTGGCACTGCGTTTAGAAATAATGAAATTGGAGTAGTAAAATCAACCTTTACTCCCTTTTCTTGACCTTCATAATTAGCATTTTCAACCAAGGGCTTTAGAATCCCTACTAAATCAATATCTTGAAACTGCAAACTAGAGTTATCAATGGAAAGATTATTTAGTCGAACTAATGACAAAATCTTACCAATCATTTCATTTAAAGTATTAGCTTCAGTTTCAATTCGCTGTAATTCAGGGGCAACTACATCTCCACTGCGTTTTTCAGCTAAACCTAAAGCCACTTGCAATCTCGCCAAAGGAGAACGCAGTTCATGTGATACATCACGGAGTAATTTTTGCTGGGTTTCTAATAAAGAACTTAACTTCTCAGTCATCACGTCAAAATCACTAGCCAAAGCACCAATTTCATCTCGTCTATGACTTAAATCATTAGAAATTTTTGCTTGCAAATCGCCTGAAGAGATTCGCTGAACGCCATCACGTAATTTTTGAATTGGTTGACTGATCTTTCTTGCAATTAAAGCACTGACTAAAGCACTTAACAAGAGCATGCTTATTAAGATAGGTAAAAATGTCTTTTGCGACTTTAATATTCCTACAATGCCACCAGTCGGTCTGGCCAAAAGAAATCGGTAACGCTCTGTTTCACTACGTAATACAGGGTAGCGTCCTGTTGGCCGTTCTGCACTGTCTCTTGGTCTTCCACCATTCCTTGGTCCCGCTCTATCGCGAGATCCGCCTAGATGTCTTGGTCCCGCCCTATCATTCGGGCTAATTCTATAATCTCGGTTTCTTCCTCGTAGAACCTCATGTGGTAAAGGTAGGCTTCTACCTAAAAGATCCTTGTTATCTTCGTTAGTTATAAAAATTCTTAAACCTTGAATAGATTTATTTTCGTCTAACCATGTTTTCAAGCCTGACTCACCGTTCTCCAATAATATATCTTTAGCCTCTTCATACAACTGAGGAATGAACTGCTGTGCATCTTGGTTGATACGTGAGCCAAAATTTGCAAGTAGCAATAAACTTAAAAACACTATACTTGCCATTGCCAGTAAAACTGGTATAAATATTTTCCAAACTATGCCTTTCATTCTTCTTCCGTACTCGCTAGGTTTTTTGCTAGAGCGTAACCAATTCCACGTACACTCTTAACTTGCAGTTCATGGATATTCAAATCAGATAGTTTTTTACGCAAGTTACTCACATGCGTATCAATCGAGCGATCAAAATCATTCATTGGTCTACCTAAAGCATACTCAGTTAATGCTTCACGACTCACTGGCTTGCCTTTTTGTTTGAACAATTTATCAATAATTCTAAATTCGGCAGAGGTTAATTCAAAATCCTCATTTTTATAAGTAGCTTGCCAATTTTGAATATCAATTTTCAATTTACCTAAAGACCATGATGATTCTTCAGATAGAATTTTTTTATCACTACGGCGTAAAATAGAACGAATACGTGCAACTAGCTCTCTAGTATTAAAAGGTTTCGGTAAATAATCATCGGCGCCTATTTCTAAACCTACAATTCTATCTACATCATCTCCACGTGCTGTGAGCATCAATACAGGAATAGCTGATTCTTTACGTAAACGCTTTAAGATTTCAAAACCGTTTAAAGTCGGTAGCATCACATCAAGAATTACTAAATCGTAATCACCAGCTTTTGCTTGATTAAAACCCTCCAAACCATCATGAGCGCAATCGGTTTCAAAGCCTTCTTCGCTTAAGTACTCAGATAGCATTTCAGATAAGACTTCATCGTCATCGATTATAAGTATTTGATATTTATGCATAATTTTATACTATTGCTTTTATATTGCCGCCATCTTAACGCAGCTTAAGCTTATCTTAACAAATCTTGGCATAAAGCCATAAAGCTTAACGGTAGTATTAGCATCAATTAAGTAAAGTAGCTCTGTCGAAACAAATCAATAGGAACCATCTATGAAAAACTTATCTCTAAAAAAATTACTGGCTGTTGTTAGTATGATTGCCATTACCTCACTAGGTATGAATTCCACTGCTTTTGCGAAAGCTAATAAGCAAACTGGTAAAAGCCATCAAGCTCGTATGTTTAAGCAACTAGACTTATCTGACCAACAAAAGCAAGAAATCAAATCTATTCGCCAGAGTAAGAAAGCTGAAATGCAAAGTTTACGTGATTCAAGTAAACTTTTGCGTCAACAAAAACAAGCCCTCGATGCAGCTAGTTCATCGTATGTATCTCAAGTGCAAAACATTAGTGCACAGCAAGCAAATATCTCTCAGCAACGATCTAGTTTAAAAGCTCAAATTAAGCATCAAACAGCTTTGGTACTTACAGTAGAACAGCGTGCAAAAGCTGAGACACTGAAAGCTAAACGAAAAGAAAAAAGAGAAAATAGACGTGAAAGAAAACGTGAACGTAGAAATCAATAACAAATCATTTCGAAAAGTATAAAAATTAGGCGTGCAGTGCACGTCTTTTTTGTGCGTCAAAGAAATATGTAAAATAAATATTTTAAGCATTCTTTTAACATTCTAAAAATTTAAATTTATAACTTATTGTTTTTTAGCTTAAAATCTATTTTGCAGTGCAAGGTTATTTCACACTACCTATAAAGTTCCTTATATTAGAAAAATATAAAAGTGAACCATATTTGGTACACATCTCTAAGTTTGTACCCGATTTTGGGAAAACATTAAAGGTGACTTATGAATAAGAAATTACTAACTATTGCTGCAATCACAAGTATGACTTTAACGTCAACGGCTATTCTGCACGCTGATAATCATTCTGCTGATAAGGACAAGGCTAAACATGCTCAGATGAACGCGAATCAATTTGCTGGGCTAAACCTGACTCCTGAGCAAAACTTACAAATTGCTACTATTGATGAATCTTACAATCCGCAATTTGCGGTATTGCATGAGCAAATTACTGCTCTAAAAGACCAATACAATAGCTTAGATTCCAGCAGCGCAGATTATGCAACGCAACTTGAAGCATTAGATGACCAAAAAGCGAGTTTAATGCAAGAGAAAGAGACTCTCAAAGCTCAACATCACGAAGAAGTGTTTGCGGTATTAACCGATGAGCAAAAGGCTCAAATGGATACTGCCGAATAAGTAATATTTTCTTTGCTAAAGCATTCCTGCTAGCTATTATTGCGAAACCATAGCTAGCAGGTCTATATGCACTTATAGTATTTTTGCTATGATTAAGCATGGATTTAAATCTTAAAAAATACAAAGAACTACTTCTAAAACTTAAAGAAAGTTTAGAAACAGTTCTTGCAACTGGGCAAGCAGCTGCTGAAACAGTTGAGCTAGATCAAACTCGCATGGGTCGTTTATCTAGAATGGACGCTATGCAACAACAAGAAATGTCAAAAGCGAGCAATCAACGAAGACAATTAAAGTTACATCAAATTACCGCTGCTTTACATCGTATTGAAAATAATGATTATGGTTTCTGTAAAGAATGTGAAGAAGACATTAACCCTAAACGTTTAGAGCATAGTCCGACTACTAGGCTTTGCATTTCTTGTGCTGAAGAAATGGAGAGTTAGGTACTTAAAGGCGCTGCCTGTTTTACTCCTGTAAAACATTGGCATTCGCTACATCCATGTAACTTAACACTCAGTCAAGCTAAGGGATTCGATTTCCCGTGCTACGACACGGAATCCAGAACTTTATAAAAAAGAACATCACCACCATCCTTGGTAGTCACATCCTTCGAGGAGACTTTAAAAATTAATATTCTCTTGTGTTGATTCACTATCGATTTGTGTATTTTGATTCTGTGTGTACCAATCAATATTCCTAGTGAGGTACATCACACTACCAAGCACAATAAACAATCCGATACTTCCCATTAACAAAGCGAAGTCTTGCATTTGTAATAACACGAATAGATAGAGATACAAAACAATGAGTATTGCACCTACCATTAAGGCTAATTTATCTTTTTTAAGGATACTCCGCGAGTAGCCAAATATCATAAGGATGGTTGCAATTGCAGCTATCCAATACGCTTTATTAAAACTAATATGCTCTGAGAATGCTAAAAGTAAACTATAAAACACGATTAAACCCATACCAACAAATAAGTATTGCACTGGATGGACTCTATTTTTGTTTATAACTTCTGAAATAAAGAAAGCTAAAAAAGTAAACACAATAAACATCAAAGCATATTTAGCCGTACGCATCACACGTTGATATTTATCATTTGCCATTAACAACTTCACACCAAATGCAGAGCCTTGTAATTCAGGTTGGCTGCCTGTCCAAGCTTGAGGAAAAGGCCTATTCAAATGCAGAACTTTCCAATCCGCATCAAATTGTTCATCACTAATACTTCTTTGATCAGGTAAAAATGAACCAAAAAAACTTGGTGAGCCCCAATCTGATTTTAAGGATGCATTGGTAGTTTTACCAACAGGAATAATAGAAATATTTTTACTACCATTTAAGCTCATTTTTACTGAAAAATTTAATTCTTTTGCTAAACTATTAATAAGCATTGGACTAGTTACATTAGCGCCAAAACCTATATCACTGCCTGGTTCAAACTGTTTTTGGTATTGCCCAATATTTAGTTTAATTTCATCAGTAATGCCACGCATATCACTAACACCTAGGATAAGTTGAGCTTCATTTAAACGAATATCTTTGGTTTTAATATGCAATGATTTAAGTGCACTAAAATCAAAACTTCCATTAATATCCAAATCGGCGTTGTACACCACGGCTTTATAAATACTGCGGTAACGAACTTCAGGAATTAACTCACCGTTGATATTAAGTGTTTCAGGTAAAACATAAGCTGTTTTTATTCGATACTTAACTTCATCGTCTTTGTGTTTATGTTTAATTGTGTAGTACTCGTTATACGGCAAGGAAATAATTGGCCCAGTAATAGTTTGTGGGTTACTCCAGGCCGTTGTGATTTCATTGAGTACTGTATTTTTACGATACATCCGTTCAGAAACTAATGATTGCATCATCATGGATGGAATCATTAGAACGAATACAATAATGCCGATAATCAGCATTTTGAAGCTAATGGATTCTCGAAAGCGAGATTTAATGTTGGGGGAGTTCATAAAGCACCTATAAGTCTGTAAGATTAGACTCACAGATTAAGGATGCTTCTTGTTGCTTGCGTGTTGGCTTAGTGGTTTGTTTATGTTTTTTATGTGTTGTGATCTAAAAAACTTAAAAGAACAAATTAATTATTTGCACTCAAGACACCAAGAGAATAATACCAAGACATAGGCCCTCAATCTAGTTGAGGGCGTAACTTATTCATATCTAAGTGTATTAACTCATAAAAAGAACACTGTTCTTATTTAGGATCCAGCGACTTTCTTCAAAGCCCCAAGTAATAAATTAGCCGTTATCTTCTCTTTCACACCTTTCGGCTGATCTAAGCCCATACGTACTAATGCTTCTTTGGTATTGAGACTAGGAGTTCTATAAGCCTTAGAGAAAAACGCCTTAACACTTTCCTTTCTGAATTTGCTCTTATCAAGAGAAAGATTTTTCAACTCTTTCAAAGCCAAAATCAAATCTTCTTCTATGTCAGTAAACTCTTCACCGAATGGGTAAAGTGGAAATACTTTTTTCCTCGGTAAAGATTTAATTCTTTCTAAGACTTTCTCAGGAGTATTATTTCGATACTCTTCAGGAATTTGATAATTCGCTGCAATTTTTCTATTCTTTTTAGCCGTAGCTAATAATTCATCCTGAAAACGTGAGTCGGCAATATTCAACATCTCTTTATACACTTCGGTATCGCTTTTAGAACGCAAATCGGCAATACCGTACTCTGTGATAACAATATCGCGTAAATGTCTTGGAATAGTGATATGACCATAGTTATCACGTACATTCGATTCAATCACACCTTTACCGTTGGTTCTTGTGGCACGAATCATTAATACTGAGCGCGCACAAGATAACTGATGTGCCATTGCTACAAAATTATATTGCCCGCCAACTCCACTCAGTACCGAACCAGACTCTAAACCATCAGAAACAACCGCTCCGTTAAGTGTCGCCATTAAACCAGTATTCATAAAACGTGCATGCTGACGTTGAGCCACAAATAATTCGTGATTAGTGTCTAATTGATTCACATTTAATACGCTGGTCATGCAAATAGCTTTTTGTTGATCAGGACTCAAGTCACGTAACCATTGATAGAAATCTGATGGTCCTAAATAAAATCCACCATGCATATAAATGCCATTTTCAGATTCAGGTATTTTTTCACCGGCATTGGCTTTACCCTGTAATTCTAAATCGTCATAAACTTTACGTTTCACAACGCCTGAATCAATAAGGTATCTAAAGCCATTAACAAACATTTCACTTGAACCATATAAACCAGTTTCAAATTTCTCAATACCACCATAGTTTTCAATTAAATCTGAATAACGATTCTTAATATTTAAAGCATCAAGAGCTGTTTGATAAATCGTATTATCCGTATGACGTAAATTACAAGCTTGAACAATTGCGTCAGACATTGCACCAATACCAATCTGTAAAGTGCCAGCGTCTTTAATTAAAGTACTGGCATACAGACCAATTAAATGATCGTTCAAAGAAACTGTAGTATTTGGTACAGAAAAAAGTGTGGTGTTGTATTCTGGGTTTTCTACAATAATGTCGAAGAAATCAGCTTTCACTTCAGCATCATGTGCCATATAAGGTAAATCGCCATGTACCTGACCAACCGCCAAAACTTTATCACGTAATCCTTTCTCAATTAATAAGCTCGCAATATCCAAAGTCACATCAGGGTTGCAACTCAAACTATAGTGTTGTGGCGATCGTTCTGGATCATCAGCAATTATTTGAACAATCAAATTTACGCCTTGTGCCACAAGATCGCGTGCAACATGAGTGTAATTACTAGAGATATAATTTTCTTGAGCATGTTCGTTTGATAAAAACATCCCTGGCTTTAAGAAAAACTCTTTAACGGTAACATTTTTAGGTAATTTTCTTTTAATCAATGCTTGTAAGTAATCTAACTCAACATAACCTTCATAAACACGTTTTAAAAATGGTGTTGCAAAACGCTTTTCTAAATCTGACTTGGGATTAGGTACAGATAAACTTAAAGCTGTAATGATGGTTAAGTCTATTGATGAATCACTTTTTGCTCGTTGATATAAAGCATTCAGTAATTGATTGGGCTTACCCAAGCCTAAAGGCGTGGCAACAACTAATTTACTTCCAAGGTGTTTAAGGATCTCATCAACACACTTCTCTACTGAAGAAAGAAATTTAGTTTCAGGAATTCTAGTTTCTGAGCTGCGTATTTGATTCATAGCTAATTATACTCACAACTAATTTTCATATTGCCCAGACTATAAGCATTAAACGTTAAAAAATGCAATACAAAAAAACCACGTTTTCACCAACAATTTAACTTTTTTTTCGCTATTATTCTAGGTTAGCTTATTGATAAGTATAAAGAAGAAATAATATTAAAGACGCTATGGAAGAATCTCAATCGCTTAAGAAAAACCTAACGCTGTTTGATGTCTACGCGATATCAACTGGTGCTATGTTCAGTTCCGGCCTATTTCTCTTACCTGGAATTGCAGCTTCTTATACTGGCAATTCAGTATGGCTTGCATACTTACTTGCAGGGTTTCTCATTTTACCTGCCATGTATTGTATTGCTGAGCTCTCGACGGCTATGCCTAAAGCCGGTGGCACCTATTATTTTCTTGATCGTTCTATGGGGCCACTCATGGGAACTATTGGTGGATTAGGCTCATGGGTAGCTGTAGTTTTTAAAAGTGCCTTTGCTTTGGTTGGTATGGGTGCATACTTAGGTATTTACTTAGATTTACCTATTACATTAACTGCAATATTGTTAACGCTTGCTTTTGGTTTAATTAATATTTTTGGCGCAAAAGAAACCACGCTCTTGCAACGTATCTTAGTTTCAACACTAGTAGTTATTCTAATCGCTTTTGTTATTATGGCATTGCGCGAAACTGGTGTAGCCGATGTATTTAAACCTGAAGATGGTCATGGTAAGTTCTTTAAAACTGGTTTAATCGGTTTTGTCTCTACTATTGGTTTAGTCTTTGTATCCTATGCAGGTTTAACAAAAGTAGCCAGTGTCGCTGAAGAAATACAAAATCCAGATCGAAATATCCCTTTAGGTATGACGCTTTCACTCATAACCGCAACTGTTATTTATACAATGGGAACAGCCGTTCTAATTAAAATTTTAGAACCACAAGCGCTGTATGAAAGTTTAACGCCCATTGCCGATGCAGGACGAGTCTTTCTAGACTGGGTTCCATTTGATCTTGGTGTGATATTGATAGTTGTAGCCGCAATTGCAGCTTTCGCATCAACAGGTAATGCAGGAATTATGTCAGCATCACGTTATCCTTATGCAATGGCAAAAGATAAACTTGTACCTAAAAATCTAAGCCGTCTGGGTAAATTTGGCACACCTACCCTTGCCATTGTTTTAACTGTTATTTCCATGCTTGCTGTTTTACTGCTTTTTGATGTTGCCTCAGTAGCCAAACTTGCCAGTGCTTTCCAGTTGTTGTTGTTTGGTTTAGTTTGTGTAGCGGTGATAGTTATGCGTGAATCACAAATTCCAACCTATAAACCCGGTTACAAAGCACCGTTTTACCCGTGGTTGCAAATAGCAGGCATCCTTATTTCATTCTGGTTAATTATTGAAATGGGCATATTAGCAATTGCCTTTACCGGCATGGTAGTTATTGCTTGTGTGCTTTGGTATCAATTCTATGCATCCGATCATTTAGAGCGTCGTGGTGCTATTTTCCATATCCATGAACGTCTTGGTCAACAACGCTATGAAGGTTTAGAGCAAGAGTTAATGACCATCATTCATGATCGTACCCAAGAAGAGAATTTATCTTACGAAGCAGTAATTGCACGTTCTGTAATGATGGATTTTCGTTATGGTATTTATGACCTTACTCACATAGGTGAAATATTAAAAGAACAAGCTATTACAAATTACGCCTTAACACCAGAAATTATTAAAGACACATTAAAAAAGGATAACTTAAATCTCCGTCCTCTAATTGAAGGCGTGCAAATTGCCTATCGCACGCACGCTGATGTAATTGAACCCGAACTTTTTGTATTCCGTTTTGGTCCACGAGCAAAAGTTAACATCCCCTCAGCTCAAGCAGCCCATACTTTAATGTTTCTCTTAGTGCCATCTAAACCAGTTGGACTAGATCTACGTTTAATTGGACATTTGGCTGAAGTTGCTCAGAGTGAAAATTTTGATGAAAGCTGGCTGGCTGCTAAAACCGTTCGTGATATGAATCAAATGCTCATGCGAGATGATCATTACCTACAAGGCCATTTAGAAAAATTTCCAGGTTTAGTAGAGCAAGCCGGTAAAAAAATTGGCGATATTAATTTACCTGCTTCTTGTTTGATTGTTACCCTAGCAAGACATGGCAATATTATAGTCCCAACTTTAGAAACAGAATTGCGTCTTACCGATAAGGTAACTATTATCGGTGAACCAATAGATTTACAAAATTTACGTGAAGGTAAGCTTGAGCTTCTAGACGAATCAGTAGCGGCCTCTGATGATGAAGAATAAGAAATCAATACTTACTCCAAGACCTGTTGTGTATTGACAGATTGGTAATTATAATAATCTGAAACCAATCCCTTAAGTCTATTATTCATAAAGGATAAATAAAATGCAAAATGTTAGTGATATCCTCGCTTTTAAAGGCAGTAAAGTTTGCACAGTCTCTCCAAACGCTACTGTGTTTGATGCTTTGAAACTTATGAGCGAAAATAATATTGGCTCTGTCCTGGTTCTGAATGAAGATAAGCTAGTTGGTATTTTAACTGAGCGAATTTACGCTAGGAAAGTTGCTTTAGAAAACAAAGTTTCTAAAAGCATTACGGTTAAAGAAATTATGTCTACCCGTGTTCAATGCGTGGGTCCTAACAATAGTATTGAAGAATGCATGGCTCTGATGAGCAAAGAAGGCACTCGACATCTTCCAGTACTGGATCACAAAAAAGTAATTGGCATGATATCCATCGGTGATTTAGTTAAAGCCATTATTCATGATCAGAAAATATTAATCGATCAATTGCAGAGTTATATTACAGGTTAAGGTTTTATCTAGCTGTCCAGCCACCATCAATTTTCATACTTGAGCCTGTAATCATATTATGCAGCTTCTGATACTAAATAAACAACAGTATTTGCAACGCCAATTGCTTGCCCGATTTTCTGCAATGGAATCATCCTCACCACAAAGTCCTAGGACTCTTCATTTTCTAACACTGGACTTACATAAAAAATCAATTCTAATCAGGTATTAGCTATTTTTTTTACCGCTACTATGTTAAGTTCAATTAGTAATTAATATTTACCTTTAAAATTTACTGTTTTTTGTCGAAGATAATTGGCTTAACAAAATCATATGAATGTAACTAATGTTGGTGCTGCAAAAACTACAAACCAAGTTGACCTACTAGAAAACAAGTATCTCGAACTCGCACGTAATAGCAACATATGGGCAGAAAGCCTTTCTACATTTTTACACGCTACAGTTGAGCTTGTAAGCCAAATTATGAGTGTAGAGCGTGTAAGTATTTTTTTATTAAACGATGAACACACCCAACTAGACCAAATCGAACTCTACACTGCAAGTAATGCTGAACACACATCAGGCGCAATCTTAAAGTATGAAGATTACCCAGTCTATTTCAAAGCACTAACTACAAAACGCATAATCGCTGCAAGTGATGCGCATACAGACCCTTCCACCAGTGAGTTTTCTGAAAACTACCTAACTCCTCTTAACATTGGCGCCATGTTAGATAGCAGTTTACATAAGGCCGGAAAAATGCATGGCGTCATTTGTATTGAGCATATTGGTGGCAGTCGAGAATGGACATCGGAAGAAAAAATATTTGCAGCTTCTATTGCTGATTTGGTGTCACAACGCCTGCTTTACAAGAAACTCAAAGACAGAACTGATTATTATAGTGAACAGGCAAATTTCCATGAGGCTATCATTAACTCTTCGAGTAATTGCATAATTACTTTGAATTTATCAGGGGTCGTACAAACAGTAAACAATAGTACTTGCTCATTACTTAACGCACAAAAAATTGATTTGCAGGGCTTAGATTTTTTTACACAACTCATAACTCCGAGCAACAAACACAGTAGTATATTGATTTCTAATAATGGTATTGATTTCTCGAATTCGATTAATTTTAAATCGATGCTAAGTCATATTAAAAAAGACAGATTAATTAATTGTGAGTGTTTATTCTTAGATAGCCAAGGCCAGGCTATTCCCGTTAGCATTACAGTCAGTAAATTTATAGACTCACTAGGTAACTTGAAAGGTTATCTATGCACAGCTAGAGACATTACTCAAAGAATTAAAAATAGAAAAGCGTTAAAAGATGGCGAAGAACTCTATAGTTTTGTGTTTGAAAACTCTGGTGACAGTATATTAATGATAAAAGACGACATCATCATTGATTGTAACCAAGCAGCATTAGGCATGTTTGCGTGCACAAGAGAGCAAATAATTGGCTTTTCGCCTGATATTTTTTCAGCAAGAAAACCAAATGCTGACGGCTCTATTCCAGCAAGTAACGCCTCAAAATTTATAAAAGAAGCCGCCTACGGTGATGTGAACTTTTATAACTTTATAGCCAAAGACTTTAATGGAAGAGTATTCATAATTGAGGCCACCTTAAATAATGGTCTTTTTAACGGTGAATCAGTTATCCACGCTCATTTAAGAGATATTACCGAAAGAAAGAAAACAGAAAAAGAACTAGCAAAATCACGTAAAAAGTTAGAAGAACATAATCATACATTAACCCTTATTAATGATGTATCAATAGCTCTACTTGAATTAGATTCAGAAGACGATATTTACAAAAAAACTTTAGATGTCTTATCAAGTGTCAATAATCTTGCAGGCGTTGGCGTGTATAAGGTTGATAAAGAAAAAAATTCACTCCTACTGCACTCTCAAAATATTTTCATAGGCAAACCAGGAATTTATTTTCCAAACATACCAATAGAACCGCATTTAATGGGTGGAATAGCACTCGCAACTGGTCAGCCAATTTACTCAGCAAACATTAGCAAAGAAAATCGAATCAGTATTGATAAGAAAACCCTTATTGACTTAGGTGTTCATTCAATTGTTATGCTACCTCTAGTTTATAGGGATAAGAAAATAGCAATACTTGTTCTTGCCTATAAAGATATAAACCCGTTAAATCAAGAAGATATAACTTCACTGCATTCTTTAGCACAAACCATTTCTATCTCATTAGTCAATGCGCAACGCCTCGCAAAACTCGATCATATGGCTCATCATGACTCTTTAACTGGTTTAAGTAATAGAGTGTGTTTTCATAATGACTTTATTAAACATACTGCCCTTAACAAGAGTAAATCTGCAGCACTTTACTTATTGGATCTTGACCGTTTCAAAGAAGTTAACGATACATTGGGTCATTTTTCTGGTGATAAAATTTTGCAAATGATTGGCCCTCGACTTACCGCCTTATTTGATACTAAAAATACCCAAGTTACTCGCCTAGGTGGGGATGAGTTTATTGTCTTAGTTTATGACGTTAATAACCATGCTGATGCTGAAAAACTTGCTAAAGAAATATGCAATTCATTAAGCCACCCTTTTATGCTTAATGATATCAATATGAGTATTGAAGCCAGCGTCGGCATAGCACTTTACCCTCAAGATGGTAATGATAGTCACGCACTATTACGTTCGGCCGATGTTGCTATGTATAATGCCAAAAAAAGTATACAACCTTATTCCTTCTACAACAAAGAAAGTGATATTCATACTCCTGAACGTTTAACTATGATTGCTGAAATGAGTAATTCAATCAGCAATGGTCAATTATTCTTACATTATCAGCCAAAAATAGATCTACTCACAAAATCCATCTGTGGATTTGAAGCTCTTGCCAGATGGGATCACCCGCATTTAGGTTTGCTTGCGCCTAGTATGTTTATACCATTAATAGAAATGACGCAATCGATTCATGAATTAACCGAAGAAATCTTAAATCAAGCTCTAATGCAACAATTACAATGGCGAAAAATGGGCTTTAATTATTCTATAGCCGTCAATCTTTCTGTGCGTAATCTTGCTGATGAACGTATTTTTATATTACTAAAAACACTCATCGCAGAATACGGAACCCCACCAGAAATGCTCGAACTTGAAATTACCGAAACGACATTAATGCAAGATCAGCATCGAGCTGTTTCGATTCTTAAGAAAATTTCAAAATTAGGCATTAAGTTATCGATTGACGATTTTGGAACCGGATATTCATCTTTGTCTTATCTAAGTACTTTTCCAATTGACACACTTAAGATGGACAGAAAATTTATTATGGATATGCTCACCACAGATCAGGGCGAAAAAATAGTGGAAACTATCATCTCATTAGCTAAGACTATGAATTTAACAGTGATTGCGGAAGGCGTTGAAGATAAAGCAACCTATGACCGCTTAGCATTAATGGAATGTGACCAAGCGCAAGGGTATTATATTTGCAAACCCAATACCTCTGAAAAAATTGAACAATGGATAAAGCAAAACACGCAAAGACCATAGTTAAAAGAGTAAAACCAAAGGCAAGTGAAGCCACAACAAAACCAATTCCCAACTCAGGAAATGCTGCAGCTAAAACTGCACTACCACAACTTCCTAACACCAACTAAAAACACCAAACTCGCCAAGGCTTCGAAAGCTATATATCCATCATCTAAATAGTTCTTTTCACTTACTCGAGCTTTTATCTTTTGCTTTTATGTCTAGGTTTTTTAATTGGTCATTTTTAGATTGTAAAAAGTTTATTAGTGCTTTCAATATTGTCATTAAAGCAATTCATCGGCTATAGCCTTTAATAAAAACGTTTCTCGATCAATCGAAAATCCTTTCTTATCACTGTTAGCAATTATATTTTCATTATGCTCAATAGCCTGATAAATATTTTTCCATAAAGCTTGCATGCCATTATTGATTTCATATGACTCAAAGGCCGTTTCACCAAATTCTTCATCAATATCACAAATATAGCAGTGAGAGATCATATGAATAATATCTGCATCAGATTTATGCCATTGTCGGTATTCGTCATAGCGTGCAAAGGGTGTAATGTTACGTACGCCCTGCGCTCCTGTTTCTTCTTGAAGTTCACGTTTCAATCCCGTAATTTTATCTTCGTGCTCATCTATGCCACCACCAGGCAAACTGTAGTCTTGATAACGTTGCGTATACAAAAGCAGAATCTCATCGCCTTTGAGTACAATTGCACGGGCAGCATGACGTACTACGAGTCTAAGCTCACTGGCTGGAGATATATCCACAGTAGATACATTTGGATGAAAGCTTGTTTTTATAAGGCGCATAAGTGAAATTAAAATTCCTAAAACAGATACAAAAAAACCAAAGATGGCATCACCATCTTTGGTCTTCAAGTTTTAAATAAATTTACTTAAGCGGCTTACGGAACTTCAAAGTAAATCTATCTGTATTACCGGTTACCGACTTACGTCCTACTTCATAACGTAATTCATCATCAGCACGATAATGCAAATCAGAATGATCAACAAACTCAAAGCCTGCATCCAATAACTCTTTAATTATTACTACTGGATCAGCTCTACGTCTGTTCTCAGACGTAAATGATTCCATATGACGTAAGGTATGATCAACTACCCCATAAACACCACCTGGCTTAAGCGCTTTAAACACAGCATCATTAATATTTTTACGTCCTGCCGCATCAAAGTTATGCATATTTCTAAAAGTTAACACGGCATCAAAACCCTTTTCATCAAGCGAAAATTTATTGGCTGTATTTAAACGCGGCTTATCACCTTCACTAAACTCAACTTTTGGTTCAAGCACTTTCATGTTTTCAAAACCAGCTTTACCAGCAAGTCTTTCTTTTACACGACCAGTTCCAAGTGCTGCAAAATACTCACCATTTTCACTAAGCGCAGGGACCAATAATTTTGTGTACCAACCACCACCTGGAATTAACTCTAAAACTTTCATATCCGACTCAATACCAAAGAACTCTAAAGTTTGAACTGGCTTACGATTACGATCACGTTCTTTTTCTTTATCTGTGCGTAATTCAGACTCCATCGCTGTTTTTATATCAGCCTCGAAAGCCGACACAGTGGCTTTAGTAGCAGAATCTTGTGCATGCACAAAAGACCCCAGTAAAAAAGAAACAATAAAGAGTGAAACAATTTTATTCATTCGCATAATTAAGCCTTTTAAGATTAGTGAATTTCAAAACAATAAAAAAAACAAAAAGAGTAAGCCACTATCTATAGCTTACTTAAAACATAAATTTTACAACTTACAACTGATAACAATCTAAATCATCAGCAAATAGAACAACACCTTGGTATTTTTCCTTAATGTACTTAAGCGTAAGATCTTCATTACCTAAAGTTCTATTCATACGGTGGGATAATAAAAGCTTGTTTACACCAGCATCTGCCGCGTACTCACCAATGATACTAGGTGGCATATGTAAATTACGAATACCACCTTTAAATGATTCTGGAATTGCATTATGGGCTACAAACAAATCAACTGATTTAAGTAAATCAATAAAATTAGCTTGGCCGTGACCCATATCACCACTAAACAATATTGAACTATCGTTTATGTCAATGCGCCATGCCAGTGCTGGATTTGGTCCATGACGTACAGGAACCGCTTGTGCTTTAATAATTTTATCCAAAGCAAATAATGGTTTTGTGTAACCAGCAACATCTATTTGATATGGTGCTGGGCGAGTAACGTCATTTGGTAAATAATCGCCCAAATATTGAAAAGCTCCTTCAGTGTCCGCAAGTAAACGATGAACAAATTCTTTAGTTCCAGGCATGATGGCGTTACCCTTAGGACCACTTATTTGTAAATCTTTACGTCTATTTCCAAAAAAAGAGCCTTTAATATAAGCCGGTAAATCAGCGCTATGATCAACATGAAAATGCGAAAATAAAATCATTTCTAAATCTGAAAAATTTGCTCCAGTCTTTTCGAAATTAACTGCCGTTCCAGGTCCAGTGTCAATTAATATTTTTGCTTGCCCATCAAACCAAAGCAGATAACTAGTAGATGCACGTTTATCATCAATTTCCGGTCCACCAGAGCCTAAAACCTGCAACCATACATCTTCTTTACCACAGTTTTTAGCAGCTAAAGAAGTAACAATTTCAACAGGCATTTCAACAACGCTATCTGAACCTGAGCTTGTACAAGCCAGAACAAACATCGCTAAAGTTACAATTAGTTTATTCATAATATTTAGGGCGCAACACGCCAAATTTTATTACCAACATCATCAGCAACTAGTAAGCCACCTTGATTATCAATAGCTACACCTACTGGTCGTCCTCTAGCAAGGTCGCCTTCTAAGAAGCCAGTTAATACATCAACTGCTTCTCCTTTTGGCATACCGTTTTCGAAAGGCACAAAAATAACTTTATAACCGCTACGAGGTTTACGATTCCAAGAACCATGCTGTCCGATGAATGCACCGGCTCCAAACTGAGAACCAACTCCAGAACCCTGGCCATCACTTATAGCTAATCCTAATGAGGCCGTATGAGCACCCAAAGCATAATCTGGCACTAATGCTTTTGCCACTAAATCTGGCTTTTGTAGCTTAACTCGTTCATCAACGATACTACCGAAATAACTGTAAGGCCATCCGTAGAAGTCACCCTTTTGAACTGAAGTTAAATAATCTGGTACTAGGTTATTACCTAGCTCATCTCGCTCATTAACTACGGTAAATAGCTTTCCATTAGACGAAAAATCCATACCTACAGGATTACGTAAGCCAGAGCCAAAAACAGAACCTTGTCCTGAAGCCACATCTATTTCCCATATAGCCGCACGCCCTACTTCGATATCCATTCCATTTTCACCGATATTACTATTAGAGCCTACTGATGCATAAAGTTTCGATCCATCTTTTGACGCGATAATATTCTTGGTCCAGTGATGATTTATACCACCTGGTAAGGAGAAAAATTTTTGCGGTTTAGCCGATGCTTTTAAATCACCAGTTGTATAAGGCACTGTCACAACCCCATCGGCATTAGCAATATACAAAGTATTATTAACTAAGCTCATACCAAAGGGAGAATACAAATCCTCAAGATAAGTTGAACGAATTTCAGCAACACCATCTTTATCAGCATCTCGGAATAAAGTAATTCGATTTGCGCTTGGTGTGCCTGCGCCAGATTTTTTCATCATACGTTTAGCTATAAAACCTTTTATACCCTTAATACCTGCTAAACCCTTAGGAGAATTTGATTCAGCTACTAATACATCACCATTTGGCAATACATACACCCATCGTGGGTGATCTAAATCACCTGCAAATTCTTGTACCGTTAAATTCTTAGCCGCAGTTGGTTTGGTACCTTCAGGCCAAGACTGAGCCGTTGCTATGTTGATAGTTGGGAGTAGCTTTTTGTCTGGCTCAGGAAGCGTTGGGCTTGTACCTATAGTTGTTACTATTGGTGCTGGAATTGAACTGCAGTTTAAAAATGCTAAGGCAACTATGAGTAGGACTAGAACGAATAGGGTTTTACGTATCATGATAATTTCAACTTTGTGAGTACTAGATCCCTCATCAACCTAGATTGTTCCAAACAATCTTCAGGCACTTCCATCATCCATGACGGTCGAGTTCGGGAATTCGATGCTTCTTTATGAACTATATCAAGACTAGATAATTTCTTCAGAAATATATGGTGCGCAAGGAGATTTAATACTTAATGCATAGCAGCATTAACACGTTTCACTAAACTTCCAATTATAGGAAGATGCTGATAAAAAGCATTAGCACTATCCCAAAAGTCTTGGTGGAATATTACTTTACCTTCTTGATTAAAACGTAATTGTGTAATTCCGATAGAACGAGAATAGATTTTCTTCTTTTTTGCATAAAACTCCATATCCATTTCCCAACGCAAGTAATAATCACTATCACTTTTTGCTACATCTAAGATTGTGACTTGTGCGGATTCCATCATAGTTACGGTTTTACCTAAGTACTCTACTACCTCATCAATTCCATTTAACTCAGTAAAAGTGTCATTAAAATACACATCATTTGCATAAGTGGCTCGTAAATTTTCTTCTGTTAATGTGGTTTTGAAATCTGCCATTATCATTTGAAATTTTTCACCTGGTGCAGGAATAACCGAAGTTGGTGGTAGAGATTCGGTGAGCGTTTTGTGTGAATTAAAATAGCTATCTTCTTGCGTAGTATCTACCGGAGCGCTTGCACAGGCGAAGAGGAAAACTAAGAACAAAAGTGAGATTAGGTTTTTCATTGGGTCACCGTTTACATTCAATTTAATGCTTATACGTCACAGAACTAAAAACGAGCTGTCATTTATGTCAGCGTGGCAATCTCATGATGTGCTCGTACTATTAATTATCGCAAGAAAGCAGATTGCCGCGCCTTCGGCTCGCAATGACAAATTGTTATAGATAGTAAACAAAAAAAGGACGCCTAAGCGTCCTTTTTTATACTGCGTAATTCAAGAGATCCCGTATCGAGTACGGGAATTCGTCTTATTTCTTATTTATAGCATTAAGAGCTTTATTATCCACTGCTAAGGCAGCTTCATGCACCGCTTCAGCCAATGATGGATGTGCATGGATAGTTCTTTGGATATCTTCAGCACTTGCCATGAACTCCATTGCCAATACTAATTCAGAAATCAATTCACCCGCCATCGGACCCACTAAGTGAGCACCTAAAATAGTGTCATCTTTTTTATCGGCAAGAATCTTAACAAAACCACCAGCTTGCTCCATAGCTTTTGCACGACCAGAAGCTGCGAATGGAAATGAACCGGACTTATATTCAACGCCCGCGTTTTTAAGCTCTTCTTCAGTTTTACCAACCCATGCAATTTCTGGAGCGGTGTAAATTACCGAAGGAATTACGTCGTAATTCATTTCAGCAACTTTACCTGCGATAAGATCAGCAACCATTACACCTTCTTCAGACGCTTTGTGAGCTAACATTGGACCACGAACCACATCACCAATGGCGTATACGTTAGGAACGTTTGTACGACAATCATGATCTACTTCAATTACACCGCGCTCATCAACTTTAACTCCAGAATTTTCGCCCAAAGCTTTAGCTGATGTTGCCCTACGACCCACAGCAACAATAACTTTATCAACTTTAAGTGTTTGCTCACCCTTCTTATCATTATAAGTAAGAGTTACACCACTCTTAGCAACTTTAGCACCACTAACTTTAGCACCGAGTTTAATATCTAATTTTTGCTTTTTAAAGGCACGCAGTGCTTCTTTAGCAACTTGTTTGTCGGCCATGAATAAGAAATCATCCATCGCTTCAATAATCGTTACCTCTGCACCTAAACGTTTCCACACAGAACCCAGTTCTAAACCAATAACACCAGCGCCAATAACACCTATAGACTTTGGTACCGATTCAAACTCTAACGCACCCCATGAATCTACAATTTTATCGCCATCGTATTTCATGAAAGGTAATTCGATTGGTTCTGAACCGGTAGCAAGAATTACATCTTTAGCTTTAAGCACTGAAACTTTGCCTTTAGCATCGGTATATTCAACTTCACCCGCTTTAAGTAATTTACCACGGCCTTGTAAGCCTTCAATTTTATTGGCCTTGAATAAAGAAGCAACGCCACCTGTAAACTGATTAACAATTGCGTCTTTACGTTGAATCATGGTTTTAACATCCATACTCACATTGCCAGTACTAATACCGTGAACTGCAAATTCTGCATGAGCTCTGTGATACAACTCAGAGGATTCAAGCAACGCTTTTGAGGGGATACAACCAGCATTCAAACACGTACCGCCAAAGGCATAACTGCCATCGCGATTTTGCCAATCATCAATACAAGCAACTTTTAAACCATTTTGCGATGCACGGATTGCAGCGATATAACCGCCAGGACCTGCACCAATAACAATAACGTCATAACTCATAACAATTTCCTAAATATTTAACATTAAACGCGCAGGATCTTCTAAAAGATCTTTAATAGTCACCAAGAATAGAACGGCATCACGACCATCAATAATTCTATGATCATAAGATAAAGCGATATACATCATTGGACGTGCGAGAATTTCATCACCCACAACCATTGGACGTTTCACAATATTGTGCATACCTAAAATTGCACTTTGAGGAGGATTAATAATTGGTGTTGATAATAACGACCCGAAAGTTCCACCATTAGTTACGGTGAATGTGCCACCTTGTAATGCATCAAGACCAATTGAACCTTCGCGAGCTTGAGTTGCATAATCAACAATGCCGTTTTCCACATCGGCAAAACTCATGTGTTCAACATTGCGTAATACTGGAACCATTAAGCCACGTGGCGTCGAAATCGCAACACCAACATCACAGTAATCGTGATAAATAATATCGTCGCCTTCAACTGAAGCATTAACCACTGGGAATTTCTTAAGCGCTTCGGTTGCCGCTTTTACAAAGAAAGACATAAAGCCAAGTTTAACGCCGTAGTCTTTAACAAATTTTTCTTTATACTTAGCACGTAATGCCATTACTTCAGTTAAATCAACTTCATTAAATGAAGTAAGAATAGCTGCTTCGGTTTTTGATTCAACCATGCGCTTAGCAATCATTTTACGTAAGCGAGTCATTGGAACTCTACGCTCTTCTCTACCACCACTAAACACAGGAGTTGACGCTTTTGTAGCAGACTTAGCTGCTGGAGCCGCTTTCTTAGAACCACCATCCAAATGTGCCTGAACATCAGTTTTAGTTAAACGACCATCTTTACCACTTGACGCAATATCAGAAGCACTTAAGTTATGTTCTTCTAACATGCGACGAACTGCAGGGCTAGTTTTAACATCACTATCATCTGTTGAAGCTGGTGCTGTTGAAGCTTCTGCAGCTGGTGCAGGAGCCGCAGCGACTGCGCCCTCTTCGATTATGGCAAGAAGCTCGCCACTAGTAACCGTTGTGTCATCAGAAACTAGAATTTCTTTCAATATACCTGATACTGGAGCAGGAACTTCAAGAACCACTTTATCTGTTTCAAGGTCCACTAAATTTTCATCACGTTCAACCCTGTCGCCCGGTTGCTTATTCCAAGCAACTACTGTCGCGTCTGTAACCGATTCTGGTAGTTGAGGTACTTTTACTTCAATACTCATAATGATTTCCTACTTTATGTTTATAGTCTATGTTTCTAGCTTAATTTTTATAGCTAATTAATTTAAAATTTTAAAAACGGTTTTTAATCTACGAATAATTAATCGTGATCTTCTTCTTCTTTATCTGAATGCACGCCATCAATGTTTAAGGCATCATTCACTAATTCTTTCTGTTCTTGCACGTGCATTTGGTTATAACCAGTTGCTGGTGCCGAAGCATGCTTACGACCCGCGTAACGCAAAGTTAATTTATTAGTAAGCTCTGCCATTAAACGATGACGAATTGAATACCAAGCACCTTGGTTTTGTGGCTCTTCTTGACACCAGACGATTTGCTTAGCATTTTTATAACGAGCAACTTGCTCAGCATATAATTTAATTGGGAATGGATACAGCTGCTCAATACGAACAATTGCAATATTATCAATTTTACGCTCACGTCTTTCTTCAAGTAAATCGTAATAAACCTTTCCGCTACAGAAAACGATTTGTTTAACTTTGCTGTCAGTCAAATCATCCATTTCTTTAATAATAGTTTGGAAGCCACCCTCGGTTAATTGTTTCAAAGTTGAAACTGAAAGTTTATGCCGTAACAAACTCTTAGGCGTCATCACAATCAAAGGTCTACGAATGGGACGAACTACTTGTCGGCGTAGCATGTGAAACATTTGTGCAGGCGTTGTTGGAGCACACACTTGCATATTGTTTTCAGCACATAACTGTAAAAAACGTTCTAAACGTGCTGATGAATGCTCAGGACCCTGACCTTCGTAACCGTGAGGCAAGAACATAGTAAGACCGCTATAACGACCCCATTTAGATTCACCTGAACTAATGAATTGATCGATAACTACTTGAGCTCCATTAACGAAGTCACCAAACTGACCTTCCCAAATAACTAAAGTATTTGGTTCTGCAGTTGAGTAACCGTACTCAAACCCAAGTACAGCCTCTTCAGATAAATAAGAATCTGTAACTCTAAAGGCAGGCTGGTCTTCTTTTAGATGCTGTAAGGGTATGTGCTCAGAATCTTCGGTTTGATTATGCCACACAGCATGTCTATGGAAAAAAGTACCACGACCACTATCTTGGCCAGTTAAGCGAATTGGATAACCGTCATCAAGAATACTGGCGTAGGCCATAGTTTCAGCATATCCCCAATCCATTGAGATTTCTTCATTGCCCATATCAACACGACCCTGAATAACTTTTGCTACACGGTTGTGTGGTTTAAAGCCATCAGGAATTTCAGTTAATAGCTTTGTGTACTGTTTAACACGGCTTGCATCTAAAGTAGTATCAGTTGCGTAATCCCACTTGTAATCGTTAAGGTACGGCGTCCAATCGACAGTGTATTCATTACCAATAAAACCAAGTGTTCTTTGAGAAACAACTTCACCTCTATCTAAACCATCTCTATAAGCTGTTACTAAGCCTTTCGCTTCTGCCTCATCAATCACGCCTTCTTTAACTAAACGTGCCGCATAAAGAGCGCGTGGTTTTGGATGCTTACGAATAATCTTATACATCAAAGGTTGAGTTGCTGCAGGTTCGTCAGCTTCATTATGTCCATAACGACGATAACAAACCAAATCAATCACTACATCTTTATTAAACTTATTACGATAATCTACTGCAGTACGAATGGTTTTAATAACTGCTTCTGCATCATCACCATTTACGTGCAAGATAGGTGCATCAATCATTTTTGCTACATCAGAACAATAACGAGTTGAACGTACATCTTCTTTTTTATTAGTTGTAAAACCCACTTGGTTATTACAAATGATATGCATTGTGCCACCAGTATAAAAACTACGGATTTGCGACATCTGTAAGGTTTCCATCACCACACCTTGACCAGCAAAAGCCGAATCGCCGTGGATTAGAATTGGCATAACGCGTTCGCCTTTGTCATCATTACGACGATCTTGACGTGAACGTACCGAACCTTCGACTACAGGGTTAACAATTTCTAAATGCGATGGATTGAACGCCAAAGCAACATGCATATTGCCACCCGGTGTTTCTATATCTGTTGAAAACCCTAAGTGATATTTAACATCGCCCGAGCCTTTAAATGCTTTGGCATCATACTTACCTTCAAATTCATCAAATAAATCAGTTGGAGGTTTACCTAAAACATTAACCAAGATATTAAGACGACCACGATGAGCCATACCGATAACTACTTCTTCAACATTAGACTTTCCGGCTTTTTGAATTAGTTCATCCATTAATGGAATCAGTGCATCACCACCATCAAGTGAAAAACGTTTCTGTCCTACAAAGCGAGTATGCAAGTAACTTTCAATACCTTCGGCAGCCGTTAGCTGTTCAAGCACATGAACTTTTTCCTCTTTGGTAAGTAATGTCGTTACTGTTTCATAACGTTCATATAACCAGTTACGTTCTTCATCATCTTGAATGTGTGCAAACTCGGCACCAACAGTATTTGCATATAGTTCTTTAAGACCGGCTTCAATCGCTTTAAGACTTAAGTTTGTTTGACCTGCAAAGGTTCCTGAATAGATTGCATCTGGATTACTTAAACCATAAGTTGCAGGATCAAGCTGTGGAAGTGTTTCAGCTTTGATGATGTGTAGCGGATCTAGCTGAGCGGCTCTATGACCATGTAATCGATAAGCCTCGATGAGTTTATAAATGCCTAAATCATCACTGCCGCCAGCAGCTGGAGCAGCCATGGCACGATTTGAACGTAAACGTTGTCCAAACTCTTCAACAATAGGTCCGTGAGGAACCTCACCGGGAATTTTTGCACCTAGTGCATCATCAAAATAACGTTTCCAACTTTCATCAACGCTGCTTGGATCTTCTAGGTAGGCTTCATAAAATGCTTCAACGATAGGAGCATTTGAGCCAAAAAAAGGAGCTAAGTTTTGCTTAGCGGAAACTGTCTCGGTCATAATTGCGGTTCCTTTGGAATCTAAGGTCTAGTTCCAAAAATCATTATTTTTACTAATATCTTTAATATTCAGTGACTTATGGCTTTTCGCCACGTTTGCTATCGAGCTTGTTTTCTTTAATTTTCAATAGTTTAGCCTATATAGAGCCGTATGCCTACTTTTTTCTATTGTGCTGTTTAATGTACATGTTATTAGTAACAAATTATGACATTTTCTAGCGAAAATACATCGAGGAAACTGTAATTTTTATTTAAAATACAAAATTTTGCCGTTTTCAATAAATTCACTTTGCATACATAGCCAAAGCTATATTTAAAACGAAGACATCAAAATTCTTTTTTTATACCAATAGTTAATTCACTAGAGTCCTGAGTTAGATTTTTTACGGCGTTTATGCTCAATCTTGTACGATCTGATGGGCTGTAGGCTATGTCTAGAAATGCTAGTTTTTCATTACCGCTTAAATTTCTGGAAACACTAAAGCCGTATGAATTTGATATTTTAGTCGTAGGCCGATGCAAAAGTGTTGCTACTAATGATGAGCTATTCTTCAATCCTCTTTCAGACACATAAAACACTTGAGTCTGTAAATCTAATGATTTATTAAGAGGTTTAAAATAACCCCCATAGACTAGGGTGCTATTAATTTTTGATGCCGCTATACTCGGGCGCAATCCAAGGTGCCAGCGATGTTTATTATTAAGTGATTTTTCTATCTGTAGGGTTGCAAGATATTCTTCTTCTCCCATAAAGCTTTTTTTAAAATTTAATCCACCTAAATATTTAAAATTTAATCCATTATACAAAGCAAGAGCAGAAATTGAATATTTCGCTTCACGGTTAATTGCTAATCCTTCGCGACTTAATACAATTTCGTCGATCGTTTGATCTTGAGCTTCAAAGTTATAATACCCCGTCCACCTATTGTTATATTCAGATCGCAAGCTAAGCGTTTGTTTTATAGCGCTTTCTCTCTTGTCCGTAGCAGATGACTTATTGCGTGTTTGCGTCTCATAAGTAAAATGATGATTTTTTAAACCCATCAACTGTTGCAGTCCAAGTTTAGCCTCAGCATTATTAGAATCTTCCTGCAAAACGTGAGAAAAAATAATTTTTGCTTTTTTATACTTTTTGTCCATTAACTCGATAAAACCAATACCAGTTTTGGCTTGAAGATCATCTGGATTAATCGTCAATAAAATATTATAAACTTGCCTTGACTCTTTTAATTGGCGCTGCCACCGCAGCACCCTTGCTTTACCGTGCAAGGCAAAGTTATTTTTTCTTTCTTGCATCAAAATTGTATTATATTGTTGTAATGCAAGGGCAAGTTTTTTATCCCATTCTAAGCTCACGGCATACTCCAAACGATAGAATACTTTCGGAATTCTTTGTATTGCCTTTTCAAAGTATCCTTGCGCTTCGGATAGATTTTTCTCAGTGCGATAAATAAGTCCCATATAAAAATATAAATCAGCTATATTCTCTGTAGTTTGACTTGTGAAATCGGTATCTTTACACAATTGAAATATTGCTTTAGCAACTGTGAATTTATTCTCTGCATGAGCAGTTTTCACAACATCAATTTTACACTCAATTTTCGTTTCCGCTAATACAGAAGCACTTAAGAATATTATTAGATTAAATAAGAATACTTTGTATCCATTGGATAATTTGTTCATTAAATATTTGCCTTACAGTAATAAAAATACATATCAATAAACTAACAAGCATTTGCTTATATATGAGTTTATTCTCAGTTCGTAAATCAGTTTGCATATCCCGCAGAAACCAAACGTCTACATTTTTTTGTTTGCCATTTTTTGAATTTCTTTTTTTACGCTTTCTTGTTTTCTTGTTTTTTTTCATTTTGGCATTGACACTTTTCCTGATTTCTCAGTCTTATCCCACTTCATTTCTGCTCCCTGCCATTCTTTAATGTATGAAGTAAAGGTAATGGCACAAAGCAAAGCGCCAAATCCACTTAAAAACACCAAAAACTTACTAAATACATTTATATATGGAATTTTCTCAATTTTGTAAGCAAGATAAGCTACTAGCATATTTGTACTCAACCATGCATACATAAACAATATTGTGACGCGCTTTATTAATGGAAAATTCCAAATTTCATTTAAGTTATTACCACCAATAAAAATTCCGTCTAACAAGCCAGGTACCGCAGAAAATAAGAGAATAATAAAAGATATCAAACCTGGGAACAGCAAGCCCTCAAACCAAGACTGTTTGCCAGCGTCTGTATCTATTAGAAAGGAAAATAAAGTTATGTATAAATAGACAACTACATTAACAATCCATAAAAGCTTAAATAAATGCCATGACAATGGAAAATCGATAAAATATAAACTCACTAAGCCAATCGATGAAAAAATCATAAAAAATGGCATAAACATAATTGTGAACCACAACAGACTAAAGGTCTTAGTCCCTAGCTTGTGATGTAACGACGATTTCAACCATATGTTTTTAAATGCCCTGGTCACTTGTAGGTTTCCTCTGGCCCAACGTAAACGTTGTTTCCAAACTCCATCGATATTATCTGGCTCTTCTGCCCAAACTACAGCATTGCCATCAAATATGGCGCGCCGAGAATTGAGCTGTGTCTTGAAAGTAGTAAAGGTATCTTCTGCTAAGGAGCTGGTATCAATTTTTCCACCGATTGCTAACAAATTTTCCCGGGTGTGTAGCTGGGCTCCACCTGCTAAACATGCCATAAATCCTAAGATGTTTTGTGCTCGTCTAGAAGCCGCTTGTGCTGTGATATATTCAAAAGCTATGTAACGATTTATAATATTTCCGGGGTCACTCCCTTCCTTAATATAGGCGGTAACTGAACCAATTGACTTATCCACCAAATGACGAGTCATGCGGCGTAATGCCGATTTTTCAAAAAGTACATCAGCGTCAATAATCAAAAATGCTTCTGCCCAGTCTTCTTTCAAAATTATGTCTATTCCATGATTTAATGTGTGCGCTTTTCCTTGGCCGCCATTTTCCCTGCGTAGATGAAAAACACTCCCTAAATACTCTTTCACTTTGACTTGCATTATCTTAGGTGTACCATCACTACTCGCATCATCAACAACATAAACTCTTAATTGGGAGGTTGGATACTCCATACCCATTAATTTATCAACCGTATTAGCTATTACCCCAGCCTCGTTCCATGCTGGAACAATAATTGCCACTTTTGGATAGTAAGCCTTGCAGACACCTAAATGGTTCTTTTTGGAATGAATGCCTATTAGACTAAATTGAAAAAAAGATGCAATTAATGGTGCCACACCCATAAACACAAAAAATGTTAATAAGTAGCATAGGTAAGTCATATAAATATTCATCTCCATTACGCATCCTTTACATTAATTTAATTCAAATACTGGGATAAATTTCTCTTCAAGGTATCGTACAACGGCTAGTTCTTTATGTTGAATCACACCTAGGTTTTCATTATTTGCTTCTTGCAATACCATCTTCGGCATATCAACGCCAGCCGCAATAGTCAGTGGCATCGTTCCTGAAAACCTAGGATTAATTTCTAAGAGTTTGGCAACGCCATTGATATCTCTTTTAAATTGAATATTAGCTACACCTTGCAAGCCTGTAACTGTTGCCACTTTTTTTGCTAAGTCTACAAGTGACTGATCCAATAAGGTTTTTGATACCACCGCAACTCCAGAATCTACTTTAATTCGTTCTCGTGGAACGGCAGCAATACAATGTGATTGTGTATTTACAAAAACATCTACAGAATACTCTTCACCTGGCAAATAGCCTTGTACGAGAAAATTGGCATCTCTTGTCATTTTTTTCATTTCACTTTTAGATTTAACTAAACTGATATCTCGTGAACCAGAACCTGAACGAGGTTTTACTATCACTGGGTATTCCCAATCATTTTCATTGAAATTTTCATCAAACACACAGTATCGACTAAGTGGAATATGCTCATTACAGGCCTGCATTAACAAATACTTATCTAGACAAATATTTAAACTTTTTTCGCTGCTTATCGCAACGTAAATTCCATTTTTTTTAAAGGTTTTATTTCGTTTTGCAAGAGGCAGAAGTTCCGAATCAACGGTAGGAAATAGAACGTCAATTGCTAGATCCTTACAATTGAAAATGAGCTTATCTGCAAATAATTTATTACTGGCTTCGGGCAAAATTACGCGATGTGCTTTATCTACCAAATATAAGCCTGGTGCTTTTGCACACATATCGGCCATAAAAATTTCTACATCACTGTTTACTAACGATTTGTATATCGATACAGCTGCTGCACCACCGGCGCCTGTTATAAGTACTTTTTTCATTTGTTTATCTCTTTATATATCTTAATTAAATACTACGAATAACTTCAAGTGGTTCAACTAATTTATAATTAGCAAATCGTCCCCAATATTGAGCTGTTGCTTCAATAACACTGTCCCTTAGGTATATGCATTTTTTTGTCTGTGAACGGTAATTTTTAATTAAATTGATTTTTTTTGAAAGTTCAAAAGTTACATCTACAAACCTTGTTGGTTGAAATTCTGTAGTAGAAGAAGGACTTTGATAACATTCCAAACTTTCAACATTTCTGCAGGCCACCAAGCTCGCTTGATGAACGTTTCGATGATCTTGATGAGAATCATTGAGTGAGTGCGTGTATACAATATCTGGTTGTATGAGCTTTACAATCTCTTCAATTACTTTAATACTTCCAGTTCCCTCAGGGATTTCTGTATCTTTTAAATTAGCAATATGTAATTCAGCCCCTATATCTAAAGCCGATTGCTTTGCTTCGTTATAGCGAACAATGCTATTTCCTCCTTTACCTCCAAACGACATGGTCAAAATATGTAACTCATCACCATATTGAGCATGCTTCAATAAAATTCCTCCACAACCAATTTCTACATCATCTGGGTGGGCACCAATAGCTAGAACTTTCCTTTTATTATTTACAGGTTTTAATTGCAAAGCATTATTCATTTTTTCTAGAATTTTTTCTTTACTAAAGGGTTTCAGTAAAAACTCCTCGGCATTCATATCAATTGCTTTAACTGCCATTTCTAAGGTTGCATGCCCTGTCATTAAAATTACCGGACATTTTTTCTCTTTAGTTCTTAAACTATCTAATAAATCAAGGCCACTTAAACCTGGTAAATTTACATCTGAAATTATTAGGTCCCATTGTTTTGTAGTTATCAATTGCTCAGCAGCTTCTGCACTATTTACAATTGTTAAATTGTATAAAGCACTACTGATCCATTTTTGCAGAATGAAAGAAAAATCTTTATCATTTTCAACTATTAAAATTTTATACTCACGCATGGCTGTTTCCTCTTTGTTTATGTTAGGGTCACTATAGAGAATCAAGCTATATGAATATATAGCTCTTTAGGATAGACTTAGTATCGTTTCATTAATGCCTAAGTTATTGATAAATAAATATTTTATTTGATTTATATCTGCATTTCTTAAACATGTAATCTAAAATATTAATGAGCTATACAATAGGTCATGTTATGTAACTTAATAGTCAGATGTAATAACTTTGATTATTGTTATTATGATGCTTCAATTAGCTTGGCAAGCTAGCCTAAAGAGTATAAAACTACTTTTTTAACTAAATATAAACAAGAAAACGTAAATTGGAGTCGCATAAGTTGAAATCAACAAATACAGATACCTCTCTACATAATGCTATTTTGAGCATGTCAGATGGGTTTCTTTTACATGACTTGCAACGTAATATAAAAACGGCTAATGATCAGCTTTATAAAATCTATTACAAAAACACTAAGCAAAATAAAACGCCAGAGCAGCTTCTTAAAATTATGCAACATGATTCTTACCCTGGTTTACATAATAAGGGCGTTGTTGACAGTACGTTTGAAGTGAGTTTAGATTCGGGTCGAACGGTTATTATCAAAGCACATAGAACTACAGATGGGAATATAGTTAGTATTCATCAAGACATTACCCATAAAAGAGCTTATGAAATTGAACAACTACGATTACTAAAAGAACTCTATAGTGCTCAAAAACTTGAAGCCATTGGTCGAATGACAGGCGTTATTGCCCATGACTTTAACAATATTATTGCTGCAATTATGGGTTATTCAGGCTTTCTTGAAGACGATTTAGATGACGAATCTGATCTTAAAGTTTATGCTCAGAGAATAACTCAATCGGCCAAACGTGGCAGTGAAATTATTCAAAGTATTCTAAATTTCAGTAAGAAAAAAGACACTCCATATACTGTTGTTAATATCAGTACTGTTATTAAAGAAGTGTGCAATATTGTTACTCCTTCATTAAGTAATAGTGTTCATATAAAGCATAAATTATCTATCGAAGAAATGGGAATTTCAGCAAATGAATCACAAATGACCCAGTTGTTCATGAACTTAATTACCAATGCACGCGATGCATATCAAGGTGATACTAGAACAAATAAACGCGTACACATTGCAACTGAGAAAGTCGAAAGTTACAACCTTAATGATAAAAGTACAGAGTACTTACCTCGCTTTTTCTCAAAACAAAAATTTCATAATATAAAAAAAGGTATTTTGCAATTCTCTACTCCTTGCATACGAATTACCGTTACCGACAATGGATGTGGAATGAGCAGTGAAACTATGGAGCGTGTATTTGAGCCTTTCTTTTCCACCAAAACGCATGACAATGGAACTGGCTTAGGCTTATTTGGTGTCAGCGGTATCATTGCAGAACATGGCGGTGGGTTAAAAATTTACTCAGCCGATGGTGTAGGCACGCATTGTGTAATCATAATTCCACTTGAAGCTGAATCCTTAACCTCAACTCGCTCACTTAAAAGGCCGATTAAAGTACAAAATTCTGGCAATGTTATGGTGATTGATGATGAACCAGTCGTTGGCCTAATGCTTGCTGAAACATTAACACGCAACGGAATTCCAGCTATTTATTACGAAAACCCACATTCTGCAATTGATGCATTACAAGCTGACCCAAAAATTTGGCGTGCAATTATTTGTGATCAAATGATGCCAACAATAAAAGGTACTGAAGTATTTGAAAAAATCAGAACGATTAGAGATGATATTTTATTTATTTTATGCTCAGGTAATGCTTTAGAACTAGACCATGAAAAGCTAATCACTAATAATGCTATGTTTCTTCGCAAACCAGTCGATAAAAACCACCTTTTAGCAATTATTGATTGACCAATTATTTAGATTAACAAAGACTCACTTATGAAAATATTACTAGCAGATGACCATGATCTTGTAAGAGATGCAATTGGCTTATTATTAACAAGGGATTTTGATAACCCACACATTGATCAATGTAGTAATTTGGGTGATTTACTCCAATGGCTTAAAACAAACGATGATTATGATCTAATTTTAATGGATTTATTTATGCCTGGAATGTTAGGAGCAAGTAGCATTGCAGATGTACACAAAATTGCTAATAACGCACCAATCGCATTAATGTCAGGTCATACCAATCGTACAGAAATAAAAACTGCTTATGAAGTGGGCATTAAAGGTTTTATTCCCAAAACCACTACAGGTAAGGCACTGTCTAGCATTTTGCAATTAATTCTTAGTGGACAACGATACGTACCTGATTTTTATTTAGAGAAAGAAGAGCAACTTATTGTACCAACTACAGGTGCTAAATTAACCTCAAGAGAAATTGAAGTATTGAAAGGCTTGCTAAAAGGTTTATCCAATAAACAAATTGCCGCTGCCCTTTTCATTGAGGAAACAACTGTTAAATTACACTTACGGTCGCTATACGACAAGCTCGAAGCAAAGAATCGTACCGATGCTGTTATAAAAGCCATGAAATATGGTTTGGCTAGTTCATTTATTTAAAAAGGTTTTACATTATGAAAATTTTATTCGTTTGCCTAGGCAATATCTGCAGATCACCCATGGCTCAAGGCATATTTGAAAATTTAATTTCAAAAAGTAATCAGGCCAAAAACTTTGTAACTGAAGTTGATTCTGCCGGGACCGCTAATTACCATATTGGTAAATTACCCGATACCCGTATGAGAAAAACGGCTATTGAACACGGTTTTAATATTGACCATCTGCGTGGTAGGCAGGTAGCTATTGAAGACTTCAAAAAATTTGATGCTATCTTTGCTATGGATAGTCGAAACTATAAGAACCTATTGGACATTTGCCCTGAAGAGTATAAAAGTAAAGTTTCTCTATTTTTAGCTAACTCACAACAGACTAATATAGTTGACGTGCCTGATCCATTTCATGGAGAGGAAAATGACTTTCAAAATGTATTGAGTTTAATAAAAAATCGTAATATTGAAATATTAAATGAAATTGTTAATTGATGCTATTTTTGAAATAAAAAAGGCTCCTAAAAAGGAGCCTATATATGAAGTCGTCTTTCCCGCATAGACGGGAATCCAAACTCAATCAATGGTCCCCCCGCTTCGACAAAATGCTCCATGCTTTGTTCTAGCTCCTACATCCATGTAGTTGTTTGCGGGGATGAAGTGTTTTTATTATTCCGGTACAGGGAAACCACGATCACGCATTAATGCTTCAATCTTTGCGTCACGACCGCGGAATGCTTTGTATGCATCTGCGGGATCAATCGCGTTACGTGGAGCAAATAAATGTTTCACTAACTTAGCGGCAACATCTTTGTCGTAGAAACCACCAGGAGCTTCAGCAAAAGCTTCTGAAGCATCTGAGGTTAAAACGTCTGCCCACATATATCCATAGTAAGCCGTTGCATAACCTTCGCCTGAAAACACATGCCCAAAGTGTGGTGAACGATGACGCATTGGTAATTCTTTTGGCATGTTTAGTGATGCTAAAGTTTCACGTTCAAATTTATCAACATCTAAACCTTCAGGATCAGTCGTATGAAAACGCATATCCATAATCGCTGAGGCTAAATATTCAGTAGTCGCAAATCCTTGATTGAAAGTAGCTGCTGCTTTAATTTTTTTAACTAAATCAGTAGGAATTGATTCACCCGTTTTATGATGCACTAAATACGTATCAATTACTTTATCAGTACTTAACCAACGCTCTAAAAGTTGCGATTGGAATTCTGTGTAATCACGTACACCACCTTGCAAGGTTGGATAAGCAACATCTGCCGCTAAGAAATGCAAAGCATGACCAAACTCATGGAATAAAGTATTAGCGTCATCCCAAGAAATCAATACCGCTTCGCCTGGTGCGGCTTTTACAAAATTTGAATTATTTGATGAAAGCACATTTTGCTTGCCGTCAAAGGTTGAGTAACTTCTATAAGTTGTTGCCCACGCTCCAGAACGTTTTCCTTTTCGTGCAAATGGATCAAAGTACCAAAGACCAACGTGCTCACTAGTACTTTTCTTAGTAACTTCCCAAACTTTTACGTCTTCGTGGAATACTGGAACTGTATCCTCTGCAACTGGCGTAAAATTAAAATCAAATAACTCACCAGCAACAAAGAACATGGCTTCTACTAACTTACCCATTTGCAAATACTGTTTAACTTCGTCTGAATCTAAATCGTATTTAGATTTACGAACTTTCTCAGCATAAAAACGATAATCCCAAGGCTCTATCGTTAGCTTTGCACCTTCAGCATCAGCAATCGCTTGCATATCTGCAACTTCTTCAGCTACACGCCCAATTGCAGCAGGCCATACAGCTTCCATCAGCGCAATTGCATTTTCAGGGGTTTTAGCCATACGATTTTCTAAACGCCAAGTCGCATAATTTTTATAACCCATAAGACCAACACGTTCATTTCGTAATTTCAAAATTTCAGCAATCAGTTTATTGTTATCGTATTCGTCACCATTATCTCCACGGTTATAATAAGTTTCCCAAACAGTCTTGCGTAATTCACGTTCAGTTGAGTAAGTTAAGAATGGCGACATAGAAGAACGAGTATTAGTAATTGCATACTGCCCAGCTTTGTCATTCCCAGATGCCGTAGATGCCGCTGCTTTTACAAACGACTCAGGCAAACCATCTAGCTGATCTTTATTTAAATAAAGCACATAGCTTTCTTCATCATGCAAAACATTATTACCAAACTTAGTATGCAACTCAGAAAGTTCTTTTTGAATTTCTGCAAAACGCTCTTTCTTCTCACCTTCTAAAGTTGCACCGCCATGCACAAAACCTTCATAGTTTAGTTCAACTACACGTTTTTGTTCAGCATTTAATCCACTGTCATTACGTGTTTCATAAACGGCTTTCATACGATTAAGTAGTTTGGTATTTTGACGAATCTTAGAACTGTACTCTGATAATTTAGGAGCCATTTCTTTTTGAATTTCTCTAAACTCAGGACTGGATTTATTCGACGACCAAATTCCGTAGTAACTAAAGACTCTATCTAAAGCAGCTCCACTACGTTCTTGAGCAGCAAATGTGTTTTCAAAATTAGGTGCTTCTGGATTATTCGCAATCACATCATAATCAGCAAGACTTTCAGCCATACCAACTACTAAGGCTTCTTTAAGATCACTAAGCTTAACTTTATCGAATGCAGGTAAACCTTGATAAGGACCAGTCCATTCAGCCAAGACTGTATTAGCAGAAGCATCTTTCGTCATTGTTGTTTCCTCCATGGCATCTTTGGTTACAGCCATTTTCTCTTTTGCCATTTCAGTCGTAGACTCTTTAGCTTTATCCATCATAGCTTCAGTAGGTTTTTCAGCTTTTGAACAAGCCGATAGTACGAGTAATGCAGCACTCATTATAAGTAGGAATTTTTTCATGTTGTTCCTCAAGATTGTTTTTAATATATTATGAAATTGAGTAATTAATCAACAGATAAAAAGCCAAACAAATCCCTAGACTAGTAAACGTCTGGACTCGATCGGGAGGCCTAGTGCCCGTATTGATCTACTCAATTTTGAACCGTGATTATAACGGTTTATAGAAGTTATAAAACTTAGAACTTAAGTTATTGATTTTATAGCAAAATTCATTCTTCTTCGTCAGAAGATAGCGTTAGGTCATCTCTATACTTGGCCTTCAAACCATTCAAAAAGTTAATTAAGACCGCATCTTTACAAACACGATAATGCCTATGGTTTTTCTTTCTAAACATTGCGGTTAATTCATGTGGACTTAACTCTGAACCAGCAAACGTTAAAATTTCCATAACATCTTCATTTTTCATATCAAAAGCAATTTTCAACTTTCTAAGAATAGTATTATTATTTGTCTTCTTCTCAGGCACTGGTTGAACGCCTTCTTTCTTACCACGCTTATAATTAATCAATCCATTTAGAAAAGTAACCAATTCAACGTCTTCTAATTTTTTATATGTAATGGCACCGTCTTTTTCTAACCAAGACTCAAGCTGCTCTGTTGTTACCGGGCTTTCTGCCGCGGTAAATACTTCTTTTAGCTTAGCTTCATTTAAAGCCAAGATATAGCGGACGCGCTTTAATACTTCGTTGTTTATCATTTAATTTCCAATCAAGGTTTCATCTACTGCGGGAAGAAGTTTATTGGCTTCTTGCTCATCCAAGTATTTTACACTGTAATGCGTAACAAACATTATTAATAAAACCGCTGCTCCGAACACATATAAGCCAATATGCACTTTAATACTAGCGATTGCGCCTAGTTTGACAGTTACGATTAAAATCGCCACAACCATTACATCTAACATCGCCCAGCGACCGTATTCATGCATTAAGTGTAAATATTTCTTTAATCTGACATTACTCATAGACTTAGCAGTTAGCATCTTAAATAATACTCCAATTTTTAGTATTGGGAAGATTATGCTAAATCCTGCAATTAAGATAAATAAGATAAATTTCCCATCTTTAAATAACTCGATCAATCCAGAAATAATTGAAAATGAGTTCTTAGCTACATAAAATTTTGTCAAAGTTATCATCGGTAAGAAAACACCGATCAAAAACAAAAGTGTTGCGATACTTAAAGGTATGAGGAGTTTTTGCCTTTTGCTTAAGTTCATTTTTTAAGTATAGCTTAAAGTATCTGGAACTTTGATAAAGGGTATAACTTTCTAAGAAATCGAATTTCTTTGTTATTACAATATACTTTAAGTATGGCTTGTGCTATTTTTAAGCTCTACAACTCAATAAGAGATTATTATGAAAAAACGTGTTCTAATTTTTGCATTGCTCTTCTTTATAAATACTAATAGCTTTGCAGCTGATAGTGATGCTGAGACAATCAAAAATAATGTTGTCGCAATGTGGGCAGCCGTAGAAAAAGGCGATGTAAAAGAGTATCTAAAGTATGTACATGAGGACTACACAGTATTTGGCGAATCAGATACTTATTTACAATCGGGCAAAGATAAAGAAGAAGCCAGTTATTCTGATTACTTGAATCGTGCAAGTAAAGTTAAGACCTTTATGCATCAACCTGAATTTACCATTCGTGGCGATACCGCTTGGATGACCTACTACTGGACCGATAGTGGGTTCATTAATGGTGAACGCTTTACATCGAGCGGAAAGTCGACACGAATTTTTGTAAAAGAAAACGGTGGCTGGTTATGTATTCACGGGCATTTTACAGCAGTGGAATAAAAACATTTAAGGATTGTAATCAGTATCTGTAACTGAGTAAGTCACATTAACGGCAACATCTACCGAGGCACCATCAATAAGATCAATCAAAACTGTAATATCTTGACCTGTAGTATTGATAGAACTACATGCCGATGCAGGAGTACAAACTACACTATTAATTACTAAACCATTTGGGACTGTATCAGTCAGTGATCCACCAATAATATCGGCAGGACCATTATTGGTAACACTTAAAGTATATGTAGAATCTACACCTGGCGTGTATGTGGAAGTAGAATCAGTTTTTACTAAACTTAAATCCGAAGCACACGGATAGCTAATACTTGCAATAACATCACTTCCGCCGATACCGTCGGTAGAACCAAAATCTAAATTACCGGTCGTTGATGTACCGGCCTGTCCAGGTGAAACATTAATTGTTGGAGTGCCAGCACCAGAAGAAAAAACTATATAACCACCTGAACCGCCGCCGCCAGGACCGTGAGCAGCACCTGCACCTGATTGAGATAACCACGCGTTACCGCCATTTCCTCCAACAGCATCAAAATTCAATCCTGTCAAACCACTCTCGGCAATAAATACGATACTTCCACCAGCTCCTGCACCACCAGCACCGTCATTTGAACCCGCAGTTGTACCATCGGTACCATTGGTACTGAGCGTGGCTGAGCCACTTACCGTATTGGTTCGTATAAATATAATTCCGCCACCATTACCGCCGTGTGGCATATTGCCATTATTCGCAAGCCCGGCTCCACCCCCACCACCATAGACGATACGATTGGCCGAAGAAGGAAATGCACCGCCACCTAAGCCGCCTACATTCTCTGTTAATGGATCTAGATTCCAACCAGTGCCACCTTGGCCGCCATCAGAAAAGTTTGCACCGCCACCGCCGCCAGAATCATTACCGCTGGACCACTCATTTCCGCCTCCACCGGCATTCCCAGGGGCTCCACGACCATAGTCACCATTTGGATAACCATCAACTGTTGAACCACCATTGGTATCAACTACACCTGTACCGTTATAAACAAATTGGGGTGTACCCGCAATTCCTTCAGCTTTACCAGCATGTCGAATAGGAACACCACTAGTATTATTAACATTATTATCTACATAAAATACACGCTGGGTTGCATTGGTAGTTACACCTGTAGCTCTATACGCTGCTCCTCTGAAACCTAGACCATTCATATCGATAGTTGAACTATTAGCATTGGTATTACCGGCTACATCAATCACAAAAACACCGCCTTTAGCGCCATCCCACGCAGGCGCAGTAAGCGTGCCACTTAAAGTAACATTTTGGTATTGTGGTACTTTGATAACTTGGTAAGTTTTTTGTCCGGATAATATTGTTGGAGCATTATTGGTATAAGCATTTACTGTGGGACTTGCAAAGTTTAGCGTTGAACCCGTTACTGAGATAATACTCATAAATTCATATAAACCAGAACTGTTTATATTACTTGAGCCACGACCATTAATACCATCACCATAAGCTATGGTATTACTGGTATTGATGTCCGCATCTTGCATTTGAATAATGAGAGCAAGATCACCTGCAGCAAAACTTTCACCGGCGCCTGTACTTGCTCCTAGTGTTACTGATGTTGATCCAACAGATAGGTTAGTGCTTGGCTCATAAAATGTATTTACCACACCAGTAATACTCTGATCCCCATCAACACCGGGAGCAGCACACTGATTAGCAAAAACTATTTGAGTGATGAATAAAGTAAAGCAAAGAATGACTACTTTAAAATTGAATAATCGCATGAATAATAATAAGTCACTAACAATTCTAATTCATTGCTAAAAACTACTTTATGACCTTAATTTTGTTAATATTTTAAGATATTAATTATACATGCGAATTTGTTATGATAAGTGGCGTCCATCTCAGTAAAAGAACCGTATAGCTAAAAAATTCACAAATTGCCTTATTTAGACCTTCTTTACAAATTCAGACTTAAGCTTCATTGGGCCAATTCCAGAAATTTTGCAATCGATATCATGGTCACTATCTACCAAGCGAATATTCTTAACTTTGGTTCCAACCTTAACCACTAGTGATGAACCCTTTACTTTGAGATCTTTAATTACGCTCACTGTATCGCCATCTTGCAGTTGGTTACCGTTGGCGTCTCGAATGATCTTTTCCTCATTCTCTTCAGCTTCTTGCGACCATTCATGAGCACATTCTGGACAAATATATTGCATGCCGTCTTCGTAAGTATACTCAGACTTGCATTGTGGACAGTTTGGTAAAGTACTCATTCTAATTCCTGTTTTTGAAGATGACGTTCACGCATGAGAAGATACAATGGCAATCCAAATGCAATTGCTACAGTAGTGCTTAAAATCCAATACGCCCACCAATACGACATTCCTATACGTTTTGACTCAAAGTAAAAAAAGCATACACCAGCAACGTAGGCGATTAAAACGTCATACCAAACAGATGCTGATGCTGCATTCAACTTATTATCGGCAATAAAGCTTTGCAATGTATTACCTTCGATACCCAAATATTGAAGATTAAAATACCAGGTAACTATTAAACCTAGCAAAGCTAAAATTCCATAGATAACTTGCTTAATTATTGAATTCATATTAATTATTTTTCTTTTAAACTAAAACGTAATACCAAATAACCTACCACTCCAGAGGCTAGAGAACCAATTATAATTCCTAAACGTTCATCAAATAGCAAGTTAACGCCAGTTTCTTCAAAGGCTAAAGAACCGATAAATAAACTCATCGTAAAACCTACTCCACATAAGGCCGCTGTGCCATAAAGACTTGCATAATTCATGCCTTTAGGTAATTTTGTTAAACCTAACTTAATGGCAATGAAACACAAACCAAAAATACCAATTTGTTTACCAACAAATAAACCTAGAGCGATTCCCATTGGAACACTATGCATTACTTGTTCTAAACCTACGCCACTTAAATTTAATCCTGCATTGGCAAAGGCAAAAACAGGAAGAATAAAATAAGCCACGACTGTATGCAAATCATGTTCCAAGCTTTTAAGCGGCGAATAATCTGGTTTCTGATTAGACTTCATCGGGATAAACATTGCTAGAAGTACACCCGCTAAAGTCGCATGTACACCAGACTTAAGCATGGCAACCCACATAATTATCCCAATTAAAATGTAAGGGCTTTTATCGCAGACATTACGTTTATTCATTATCGTAAGAATAGGAATACAGATTGCTACTACAACAAGTGCTAAAAATGATATTTTTTCAGTATAGAAAAAAGCAATAATTAAGATTGCACCAATATCATCAAAAATTGCTAGTGAAGTTAAAAATATCTTAAGACTAGTTGGAATACGGGAGCCAAGTATGGCAAGAATACCAAGAGCAAAAGCAATATCAGTTGCCGCTGGAATCGCCCAACCTTTCATTGCAATTGCATCACCATGATTAAAATACATATAAACTAATGCAGGAAATAGCATTCCACCTATTGCACCAATCCCAGGCAAAATAATATTTCTCTTATCTGAAAGCTCGCCTTCAACTAATTCGCGCTTAAGTTCTAGACCAACCAGAAAAAAGAACACGGCCATTAAACCGTCATTAATCCAGAGCAATAATGGTTTAGCTACTTGCAGCTGTCCGATACGGACCTCGACTGGTGTCGAAAGCAACATTTCGTAGTAATGATTGAGTCCCGTATTAGCAAAGATAATTGCTAATAAGGCAGAGAACATGAGCAGTATCCCTGCTGATGCTTCGAGTTTGAAAAATTTCTTTATGTAATCCTGCGTGCCATGAATCATAAGTCTCCAACAAAATTATTCTTTTAATATTAAATAGTGTGAGGGTATTTTAACGCATTTACACTCATTAAGACTGACTTAAAAAAAAGGCCAATCAATTGATTGGCCTTTCAAATAAATAAAACTATTATATTAAGTTTTATTTACTTTAGTCGCCCAATGATCAGCTATTTCTTTCGCTGCATCTTTACCACCTAAACCGAAGGCTAGAGCTGTTGCAACTGCAACACTACCAATGGTAAATCCAAACGCCATATTTACAATATTATCGGCTAAGCCCATTGACTTAAGGCCCATTGCTAAAACCAAACCAAGAATCGCGATTCGAGCAATATTAGCCATGCCGCCACTTCCATTCGCCGTTAGTTTTTTATGAGCTAAGGTACTTAGGAAATTGCCAATTAATAGTATTAAACCGCCAACTAAAATTCCACCACCAAATTCAATCACTTTTGCAAAAATTCTTGAGATAACCTCAATCCCTAATGTATTCACAGCAGCAGTTGCAGCCGTCATCATGGAGAAAAACATAATACTTCCTCCAATTAACTTAGTCGGGGTGAAGCTGTCGTTAAACAATTTTTGAGCACCAATTTTTTCAGGAAAAGAATCAATATTCATTCCGTCCAATAAACCAGTAAGCATGTATACAACAAATTTAGCTACGAAATAAGTAACTAAAAGAATAATACCAGCACCAACAATATTCGGTACAGCGGCCATTAAATCATTAATCATTGCAGTAGCAGGATCGGAAATTGCAGGAATTTTTAAGACACCTAAAGCCGCAACAACGATTGGTAATAAAATACCTCCAAAAATAAAGGCACTACCAAATTTCGAAATTTTTAATTCATCATTACCCGTTTTTAACGCTAACTGGTCGTCAACCTTACCTAAACCAACACCAACAAGCTTAGATACTATTGTAGCGATAACCCAACCCGCATATCCAATTACACCAGCACCAATAATATTTGGTACTGCACCCATGAACTTATTCAACATTTGTTTTAACGGATCTAATACATCAGTCAATCCAAAATGCTGCAAAACTGCCATAAGAACAAAAATAGTTAAAATCGCTTTAATTAAAGAAGCTATAGGACTCACTAAGTCAGTAACTTCACCGGTATCGTCGGCATAGCGCAACAAGCTAATTTTATTTAGTCCTTTACGTAAAACACCTGTGATTAATCCTACAACAAATAAACCAATAATTAATATTGCTAAGCCTAGTAAGGCATGTGCAATAGGACCTTCTGTAAGGAATGCGGGCATCATGTTTGTTAATTCATTCATCTATAAATCTCCTGTTATATTCGACAACGTGGGTTCATACTTAAATATCCCCATGAGTGTAATATGAAAACTAGGAAAAAATAGCCAACTTATTTAATCTTCACAATTAGTTATTAATTCTTCACATTGTATAAAGTGACCTTATATGGAAAAAATGAAAATAATTATTTGCGAAAAAAATCATTAAAACTTTAGCCAAGTGATCTTAGAGACTGTAATGGTGGCACAGTCACAATTTCACGGCTCCGCCACAAACCCAATAATCCAATTAATAAAGCTCCACCAATTGGTCCTAATAGCCAAATACTTGGATGAAATTCATGTGGAATTAAGAACATATAAGTTTGCAATAAATAAATAACTGCTTCGGCACCAATGGCTGCAATCAAGCCCGAAAGTAAACCCAATAAGAAAAATTCGACTCCGAGTACACTTAAAATAGTATTTCTACTGCTACCTAATGTTCTTAAAATAGCACTTTCTTGCTGACGCTCATCAAATGATGAACTAATAGCTGCAAACATAACTACACTGCCACAAACCAATACTAAAAGTAAAATTAATTCTAAACCTAGAGTTACTTTATCAATAATTTTTTTAATGGTATTAATGATTTCATCTAAATCAATAACCGCAATAGTTGGGTACAGTTTTAATACATCGTTTACAACAGTTTTTTTCTGGCGTGGAATATACACACTGGTTATCGACATATTTGGGTAATTTTTTAATATACCTTTTGGAAATAGGAAGTAAAAATTCGGTTGCATATTTTCCCATTTCAAACTTCTAATACTGGTCACAGATGTTTGTAAAACTTGTCCACCTACACTAAAAGAAATATTGTCACCGAGTTTTAAGCCTAAATCTTTGGCCACAACTTCTTCTACCGATACACCCTGTTCTTCAGGCGTGCCTGATAACTCATCCCACCATTTACCTTGTAGAATTTTATTATCTAGAGGGAGCTTTGTTGAGGTACTTAAATTGACTTCTCTACGCACGGATTCTGAATTTTTTTGTTGTTCTTCAGTAAGGTCCACACCATTAATTTGCGTAAGACGTGCTCGCACTAAAGAAAACCACGCTTGTGGTTCAAAATTTTCGTCCTTAAGTAAACTATTAACAGGCTCCACCTCATACGGAGCTACATTCACTACAAAATGATTAGGTGCATCAACTGGCATCTTTGCAGACCAATCATCTAACAAAGAGGTTCTGACGGTTAACATCACCAATAATAAAAGAATCGTTGACGAGAAGGCAACCATTTGTAAAAGTGTTTGCGAACGGCGGCGCCATAAATTTGCCAAAGCTAACTTCCATGAACTTCCTGCCCAATGTGCAACACGTTTACCAAGAGCAAGTAATAAATAGCCAAATAAACCCGTCACAATGCTAACGGTAAGTAAGCCTCCAAGAAAATATATTGCCAATGAAAGTGATTCGCTATACCAAACTACTAATAGAAAAATTATAGCGAAGCCAATAAAAAATCTCGCACTATAACTCGCTAAATTAACCTCAACATCTCTGCGTAACACTCGTAGTGGGGATACTGTAGGCAAATGCCATAATGCTGGTAAAGCAAAGCCTAATAAACAACTAATACCGGTAAAGAATGCTGTGAGTAAAGGTTTATATCCTGCATTAGGAATACCCTGTGGTAGAAGATCGCTAATACTTCTTAATAAAGCTTCATGTATAACCCAGCCAATAGCTAAACCTATCAGTGTTGCAATAAAAGCTAATAAAGCACATTGCAATACATATAAACGCCTTACTTGTTTTGCACTTTGCCCCCAACTCTTTAACAATGCCACTTGATTAATATGTCGTTGTGCATAGCGGTTACTAGCAAGAGCGAGAGCAATCGCTGCAAGCATTACCCCTACACTACCAGCTAGTAGAAGAAACTGACGGCCTTTATCTAAAGTGCTTTGTAGATTTTCTTGCGAGTCGCGTGGAGTTATTATTCTTTCATGTGGAGATTTCTGATCCTTAACCCACTGAGAAAAAGCGCTTACATTCTTCTCTTTCCCTGCCACCAATAATTTGTATCGCACCCTGCTGCCTGGTTGAATGACTTTACTAGATTCAATGTCAGCTATATTCATCAACACACGTGCACCAAAAGCAGAGAAGCCAGTTGCTCCATCGGGTTCAGAAACCACTATTTTTGTAGCCTTAAGTTTTACTTGACCTATTTCAACCTCATCACCTAATTCGATATTAAGCAAAGGCATTAAACGTTCGCCAATCCACACCTCACCTGGCTTTGGAGTATCTGTAGTTTTTTCCCAATCACTTTCATCCGCAGTAAAAGCTACATCACTAACGGTGAGCTTTCCTCGTAGTGGGTAAGAACTCTCTACAGCTTTAACTGAGGCAAGATTGGACTCGTCACCATTAAATAACATTGAGGAAAACTGCAAAATATTTGCAGTTTGTAAATTCTTTTCTTTAGCTTGTTGTAAATAGCTGGCGTCAAATAATTTTGAGCTATTCACTACCAAATCAGCAGCCAAAAAACTACTGGTCTCACGATTCAAAGCTTTCTCAACTCTATCCGCAACCATAGCAATAGAAGTTACTACAGCAACAGCAAGCACTAAAGAGAACGCTATTAGACTAAGCTGCCCACCTTTCCAATCACGTATTAATAATTTCCAAGACAACATGACTAAACCTTAATTTTTCCGGCATCGATATGAATAATATTATCGCAGCGCTCAGCAAGTCTTTCTTCATGTGTGACTAATACTAAAGTAGCGTCTGACTCTTGATTAATTTCGAAAAGTAAATCACTGATTTTCTTACCGGTAACTGAATCCAAATTTCCAGTAGGCTCATCAGCAAATAATATTTTGGGTTTACATGCAAAAGCACGAGCTATAGCAACACGCTGTTGCTCTCCACCAGACAAGGTACGAGGATAATGTTTCAAACGTTCTCCTAAGCCCACTCTATTAAGATATTCTATTGCCTGCTTCTCAGCCGTTTTATCTCCTCGTAGCTCTAATGGTAAAGCTACATTCTCAAGAGCAGTTAAACTTGGAAGCAATTGAAAGGTTTGAAAAACAAAACCAACTAGTTCAGCACGCACCGCAGCACGTTGCTCTTCATCCAATTGAGTAATTTCCGTTTCGGCTAAATAGATTTCACCAGAACTGGGAGTATCAAGGCCGGCCAGTAAACCTAAAAGTGTAGATTTACCGGCTCCTGATGGACCTACAATTGCCAAACTCTCTCCTTGAGTTAAGGAAAAGTTAATATCGTCTAAAATTTTTAGGTCATTCTCGGTAGTAGTAACAATTTTATTAAGGTTTTTAGTTACAATAGCGTTGGTCATATTACTTCTTTATTATTAATTAAATTTATTCAAAACAACTTATGAAATACTTGCTCTCACTGATAGCCATTGTTGTAATTAGTTTATGTATATACGTTATCTATCAAGATATTGGGACACATCAGCAAGAATTAAATAGCACTTCAAGCAATATTCAAGAAGTAAGCGAAGTTTCTGGGGCTGTTATCCCTGATAATACGATTGCTACCGTCGATTTAAGTTCTGATAAGCCAGTAATCAAAATTAAAACTAGAAATATATTAGTTTTAGGCGACAGCTTAACGGCTGGTTATGGAATTGTACTGGAAAAATCATGGGTAAATCTTTTAGAACGCGAAGTACGCCGCAAATTTGATGAAAGCTACCGAGTTATTAATGCCGGAATATCAGGCGACACAAGTGGTGGTGGTCTGGCTCGCTTAAATCAAGCATTAGAACAGCACCAGCCTGAAATAGTTATTGTAGAGCTTGGCGGTAATGATGGCTTGCGTGGTTACCCAGTTAAAACGATTCGCAAAAATTTAGTTAAAATAATACAAACTGCGAAAACCAGTAAAGCCAAAGTCATATTAGCAGGCATACAAATTCCACCCAATTATGGCGAACGTTATACCTCAAGCTTTGCTGACATTTATCCTCAACTAGCTGAGCAAGAAAGTGTACCGTTAATTCCATTTATTTTAGATGGTGTGGCACTTAAAGAAGAATGGATGCAAAACGATGGCATTCATCCAAATGAAGATGGGCAAGAGCAGATTAAGGAGAATGTGCTGGGAGTTCTGGAAAGCATACTTAAATAGACCTTAGAGAATTTAATACATTGAACTCGCCGATCACAATAGAATAAAACAATATGAAAAGCCCGCGTTAGCGGGCTTAAGAATACAAGTTACATATTTTGAGAATAATCAAAAATCAAATTTCATATCTGATGCATAACAATTATATATGCTTTGATTCTGTTGTAATTTCTTTTTAATAATAGGTAAAAGAATTAGCTCACTTTTACAAAACTGTGCTGTGCCATTATTACCGAATTTTTCACCCATACTATATATTGAATCTATATGAGCAATACCTCTCGCAATTGAACTATCCAAATTTAATATCGTATCTAGTAATTCTTCGTCGGTTCTGTGTTGTGACTTTTGCCAAAGAGTTTCAGAAAAAGAAGTTTTGCAATTTTTAATTACAGATTTTTTAGTTTTTCGACATTTAATTTTTCCAGCATCCTTTATCCTACTACAAGAAGCCATCCCTTTTGCTAGAGGTGCAACAGGATAATAATCGTAGATCGTTTTTTTACTCGGACCTCTATCGTTCATCATTCCTACTACACACTTCATTCGGCGAATGCGGTCAACATCGTCATTGCTAAAATCGTTAATATCAACTGCCTTAAGAATACCCTTCGCTCTACGAGACATGCTTTTAAATTGCCTGCTTGTTGGATTCTTAGATACTTTTATATCTTCATCTTCGCTTGTAACCACTCCTCGTTTATATTCAGCGACATTAAATGTAACTGCATCAATGCCATAACACTTTTTACCTCTTTGCTTGAATATGAATGGCGTATAGTTAGGTACCAAGGTAAATTTCTTCCCTGTATGTGAGCCGATAAGCTCCCAAACTGGGTCGATACTACTATATGTCACCAACGATTCAGCCCTCGATTTTTGCACACAAGTTGCCATCCGCTTAACCATTTTTTCATGCAGCATTGGTTTAATAGCTGGAACAGTTATCTGCATTGAGTGACAGCGCTTAGGCATACCTCTCGGTGGTTTAGTTTTTAAACAATAATCTGCATACAAAAACTGAGGGGTCATCAACAAACCTATCATTACTAACAAGCACACGCCAATTTTTTTAAAAAGCAACTCATTCTTAGACAATAGTTTTGCACTACAGTGAAACTTCATTACATGTTCCATGAATTTCCTCCAAGTTAAAGTGAATTACATTCTTTTATAGCTTTGGGTCCTGCTGCTGCAACAGCAGCTGCACCTGCACCACCTGTCTGAGCCGTAGCATAAGCAGACGCCGCCCCAACACCCGCTTTACAGAGTCTCCCTTTCCAATCTTTTGCAAGTTTACCTGTAAGACCGTCACCCGATAGGGCTCCATTTGCTCCAAAGGCTTTACCAGATACCTTTGCCCATGTTCCACCGCATTTTGATTTTCCTCGCCATCCAAGATCTATTCCTGCAGTTCTTTGACAATATATGACTTCCGTTTTATACGGTTTTATGTTGTATAGAGCAAACGGCATACCTGATACCAGTTTGGTACCTGTCTTACCACCACGAATTTGCCAAATATAGTGTGGGTTTTTGTCGTCATCGCCAATGTTTATCCCTGTATAAGATCCCTTCCGTTTTTTATACCGCAACCATCCATAGGGTTTTAAATTCATTGCGAATATATCCCCATAACGTAATTGTCCCTTGCCTTTTTTTCTCTTGATTAGCATATTAAAAGTCTTGGAATCATTCTCTTTTAAGAAGCCCATATTTCCTGCTCTTGTTCGTTTTTGCCTTTTCATCCCTCGGTTAATAGCCATATTTATAAGCTGATATTGGTTACCATTAAGGATAGGACGACCTACGCTTCCAGCCTTCAATGTCCACTGGATGGCATTCATCTTTTTCGACATATCTTTTGGGATAATAAATTCAAGTAAATCTTCAGCTTTATCAATGTCTTTCTTACTAATCCCTTGTTTTTTTACTACTTTGTAGACCGGGGCTTTAACTGCTTTCATTGTTTTCTCAGCCCAAGTTATATTAGTCATCCCTCCAAGCACGAATGCTGTCAAGACCACAATAATTTTTGCTTTCATTAAATTTTCCATTTTTTATCTCCATTTAATTCACCGATTTTAATAAATGACAATTGTTATCGCACTCATAGTGTAAGAACACCATGTAATCGGTCGCTTTGAAATATAAGGATAAATAAGTGAAAAGTCGCGAAAGATTTACTAAAAATTCACGAAATTCTGATGAAAATCAAACTATTAAATAAAATTCGGCCTGTTTAGAGCGATTGATAACTTTAAGTTAGATAGTTTTCACAAATTTGCTAGAGATTCAGAAGAGAGGCCGGCATCTATCAATTATTCTCATGTTATTATTGAAAAAATGGTTTACTGAATAAATTTAAGGAAAAAAATTATTTTCATGCCAAAACAAGATACCGCTTTGTTGACACCTCAACCCAATTCCGACCTCTTTTATCAATTTGGAGCGTTTACTCTCGATGATAAAAGAGGTGTTTTGTTACTTGACGGTAAAGAGGTCAAACTACGACCTAAGTCTTTTAAACTTCTCACTTATATGGTACTTAATCCTGGACGTCTGCTGAGCAAAGATGAACTTATGGGCACGATCTGGAAACAAGTAGTGGTAAGCGAGGATTCACTCACTCATTGTCTAATCGATGTACGCAAGGCATTGGGAGATGTCACCAAACAGATGATTCGTACAGTTCCACGTCGTGGTTATATTTTCGATTTACCCGTGTCTAAGGTTAGTGACATAGCTGAAAAGGATACTCAAAACCTTAATCAAAATACTACATTGAAATTTACTCGGCCACTGGGTATTACTGTATTAATAATACTTGTAGCAGCTATGTTTGGCTGGCAACAAATGAGATCTCTACAATCGATACCCGAACAGCTTAATACCTCAGATGTAAATTATGTAATAAGTACTGTGCAAAACGAAGTGCAAAAAATACCTTCGATTGCGGTATTGCCGTTCGAAGATTACTCGCAGGACAATGGACAGGAATACTTTGCCAAAGGAATTTCTGAAGAACTTTTGAATGTACTCGCACGTACCAAGGGTTTGAGAGTGGTCTCGCGTACTTCGGCGTTTTCGTTCCAAGACAGCGATGCAAAAATAGCAGAAATTGCCGAGGCCTTAAATGTCGAACACATACTCGAGGGTAGCATTAGAAAATCTGGCGACACATTACGCATTACTGCCCAGTTGATCGATACCTCAACTGATGAGCACATGTGGTCAGGTACTTATGATCGTCCTCTCACCGCTGAAAATCTTTTTGATATGCAGGATGAAATATCAAAAGCTATTGTTATTGAATTAAAAGGACGGCTATCTATTGATGAAACTGAGACGTCCAACCGGACTACTTCTTTAGAAGCCTATGAATTATATTTACATGCACTCGAGAACTTTAACCTAGCTGTGCCTCTTACACTGCAAGCGTCAGCAGATGGCTTAATGCAAGTCATTGCATTAGACCCTAATTATGCACCAGCCTACGCCGCTCTTGCAGACAGCTATTTACTCATGAGTGAGTATGACGGTGTGGAAAGACCAGAAGCTATAAAAACAGCTCGTCCATATTTGGATCGCGCACTCGAACTGGAACCATATTCAGCCGAGGCTTTAACCACTGCAGCATTGACAGCACTTTGGGAAAATGATTTCAAATCAGCGTTAGAACTTTCCACGCAAGCCATAGACGCTAATCCCAATTACGTCCTTGGCCATCATCGTCAGGGAATGATTTATCTTACCCTTGGTCAGAATGATAAGGCACTAGCTGCATTCGAAAATGGACTTGCTTTAGATCCTTTATCTACTGCCCTTTTGGGTAATGCCGGCATTGCCCATCTTCGTCTCGGAAATCATGAAGCAGCTCGCCTAATGCATGAGAAAAATATTCGCTTTAATCCTACTCGTTCATTCGGGTATACACATTTAGCTACTATAAAATTGGCAGAGTTTGATTATGCCGGCGCGCACAGTTTGCTCAAAGACGCGCAGGCGATTAATTTCGAACTCCCCGAGGTGAGAAGAGGTCTTGGAACAATATATGCAGTAGTTGGTCTGTTTGATCAGCTTTTGACAGTAGACAAGACATCAGAATCTAAAGAATGGGTGCTTTTTGTCAATGGACAACTAGAGAGCGCACGTAACTTGGATGTTAAGAATTCAAGTATCCATTTTAATTCTGGAGATACAAAGCGTGCTTATCCAAACTTTCGAGCTACAGCAACTACACATAATTTAGTTTCAATGGCAATTAATTCGTACTGGCTTGTTTATATGGCTCAAACAGCAATTATTTTTAAAGCCGAATCGGACCCAGATGCACAATTGCTTATTGATAAGTTGACGGAATATTACAAAGATAAATCGGCAGCAGAAATAAGCAATGAAAATGTGTTGATTGCTGGGGGCTTTCTTTATATTGTTACTGGCGATACTAACAAAGTAAACTTGTGGATGGCACGTTTGGCTGAACTTGGTTACGCCGATGTCGCTATGGAGCAATATGACTTTCCTGGCTTACAAAAAATGCGTCAAAACTCGGAGTGGCTTCAAATCGAAAAACGCATTATCGATAACTCAATCTCTCACCGTGAGGCCATCCAAGTTCAACTCGCAAACCCGAAACCAAATTGGGTGAAAGATGACTAAATTAATTTATTAGTACTAATTTTAGGGATGTCAACGCAACCGATACAAAAGGTAATACACCGCGGATGTTGAGCAAAAAGATAGAAAATAAAAAGTTACGCAAACAAATTAGCACCTTAATGGGTAATTAATAAAGTGCTCCCTTAATTTTTCAAAAGCTGATTTACTCGCGTGGCAAGTTGCTTTTTTAGCCAAGCCCTTTTCTTTGCATTGTGAAACAGCGATACTAATTCCATAGAATTTGAATACTTTAAGCAATTAACTCAACACCCTGATTATGTTAAAGTCTATCTAATAAAAATATAAAAATACAAGGTAGCCAATATGTCAGATATTTACCCTGTCAAGGCAGATTACTCTCAGCATACTTTACTGAATGATGACCAATATCAATCCATGTACCAAGGCTCGGTACAAAATAACGAGGCCTTTTGGAATATTCATGGCAAACGCCTAGATTGGTTTACTCCTTACTCTAAAGTAAAGGACGTTTCCTACGATAAAGACGACTTACATATTCGCTGGTATGAAGACGGTAAATTGAATGTTTCCTACAATTGTATTGATAGACATCTAAAAGAACGAGCTGATCAAGTTGCCATAATTTGGGAAGGCGATGACCCCAATAATTCTAAAAAAGTCACTTTTCAAGAATTACACGATGAAGTGTGTAAATTCGCTAATGTCTTAAAAGATCTAGGCGCCAAAAAAGGCGATCGCATTACCTTATACATGCCGATGATTCTTGAAGCAGCTTACGCCATGCTTGCCTGTGCTCGCATTGGTGCGATTCACTCAGTTGTCTTTGGAGGTTTTTCACCCGAAGCACTTGCAGGAAGGATAATCGACTGTACAAGTAATATCGTAATTACTGCTGATTACTCTAATCGTGGCGGCAAGCAAATAGCATTAAAAGATAATGTGGATGCCGCTTTTGAAAAACCCGGTGTGTCAGATTATTTAAAGTCAGTATTAGTTATTAAAAATACTGGTGGTAAAGTTGCTTGGAATGATGAACTTGACCATTGGTATGGACCTTTAAAAGAAACAGTTTCTGCCGTTTGTGAACCTGAAATAATGAACGCCGAAGACACTTTGTTTATTTTGTACACCTCAGGTTCCACCGGAAAACCCAAAGGCGTATTACATACAACAGGCGGCTACCTTGTTTATGCATCCATGACGCATGAATACATATTCGATTACAAGCCTGGTGACGTTTACTGGTGTACGGCCGATGTAGGGTGGATTACTGGACATAGCTATATTATTTATGGTCCACTAGCCAATGCAGCAACAACCGTTATGTTTGAAGGCGTACCAAGTTATCCAGACTACTCACGCTTTTGGCAAATTTGCGATAAACATCAAGTAAATATTTTTTATACCGCACCTACGGCAATTCGTGCATTAATGCGTGAAGGCGAAGGCTTAGTTAAAACCACCTCACGTTCTTCTTTACGTTTATTAGGAACCGTAGGCGAGCCAATCAACCCTGAAGCTTGGACTTGGTATCACAATGTTGTTGGTGAAGAACGATGCCCCATTGTAGATACCTGGTGGCAAACCGAAACTGGTGGTTGCATGATTACCCCACTTCCAGGTGCAACTGATTTAAAACCAGGATCAGCAACTCACCCTTTCTTTGGCATTCAACCAGCTCTAGTAGACGGCGATGGGAATTTACTCGAAGGTGCTACTGAAGGTAACTTGGTAATTACTGATAGCTGGCCTGGACAGATGCGAACAGTGTATGGCGACCATCAACGTTTTGTAGATACTTACTTCTCGACCTTCCCTGGAAATTATTTTACCGGCGATGGAGCTAGACGAGATGAAGACGGATATTACTGGATTACTGGACGTGTGGATGATGTACTGAATGTATCAGGCCATAGAATTGGAACCGCTGAAGTTGAAAGCGCCTTAGTGGCTCACCCTGCTGTTGCAGAAGCTGCCGTGGTTGGCTACGCACATGATATAAAAGGTCAAGGTATTTATATCTATGTAACCCCAATGCCTGGTATAGATGGCAACGATGAATTAGTTTATGACCTTAAGCAATGGGTTCGCAAAGAAATTGGTCCTATTGCGACCCCTGATTTAATTCAATTTGCTACTGGCGTACCAAAAACTCGTTCTGGAAAAATCATGCGACGTATTCTTCGTAAGATTGCTGCCAATGAACATGATGCTTTAGGCGACGTTTCGACTTTAGCAAATAGTGAAGTAGTAAGTGAATTGATTGATGGTCGTTTGAATAAATAAAAAAATATTAAAGGGTCAATATAATGTCAGAAAATAATAACAGTACATACTGGCAAGAAAATATTCGTATCATTCTTACCTGCCTCGTCGTTTGGTTTATCGTCTCTTTCGGTTGCGGCATTTTATTTGTTGAACAACTCAATCAATTTCGCTTAGGTGGTTATCCA
>JAVCKV010310276.1:0-43366 GCA_032274145.1 Herpochondria borealis
AGTTGAATTCATCGGAATTAAACCATATATAGGTTGGCAAGGTATTATCCCAAGTAAAGCAAAAAAAATGTCAATCCTATCTGTTGATCTTTGGACCACCAAATTGGTGGATGTAAAAGAACTCTTTGCTCAGATTGATCCTAAGCAAGTGGCAGAAGAAATGCGTCCGCAGTTTGATAGATTAGCGAAAGAAATAATGGACGAATATATGGAAGCCCAGATGCCTAAAGTTTGGAGCAAGCTTCCTGAAAGCGCCAAAAAAGTCGCCTATGCTCGTATTAGCAAAGATATGCCCAATGTGGTAACTGAAATAATGGAGGATGTTAAGGATAACATTGAAGAAGTATTCGATCTTAAAGCAATGGTAATTCAAAGGTTAATGCAGGACAAAAGTCTTCTAAATGAAATATTTTTAAAGTGCGGACGCGAAGAGTTTAAATTTATAGAGCGTTCTGGTTTATATTTTGGTTTCATTTTCGGATTGATTCAAATGGGAGTTTGGTATTTATTTCCAGAATGGTGGATTCTTCCTTTATGCGGGCTAATTGTAGGATTCGCTACCAATTGGTTAGCGCTTAAATTAATATTCCAACCCGTAGAACCAATATCGGTGTTTGGTAGAAAGTTTCAAGGGCTTTTCATTACTAGACAAAATGAAGTTTCGGCCGAATACGCTGCAATGCTTGCGAATGAAATATTTACTTTTGATAGAATATTTGCAGCTATAATAAACGGACCTACAAAGGATAGATTCATCGACTTAATTGCTGAGCACGCGAAAGATGCAATAGATGATGGTTTGGGAATGTCTAGACCTGTGGTGAAGTTAATTGCAGGAGAGCGCAATTATGAAAAGATGAAGGAGTTAGCAGTACAAAAAACACTCAAAGAACTTCCAAAATCTATGAAACCTGTTTTCCCTTATGCTGAAGAAGCAATGGATTTAGAAACCGTTTTCAGAACAAAAATGCAAGCCTTATCACCTCCTGAATTTGTCGGATTTCTGCGACCAGTATTCCAAGAAGATGAACTCAAACTGATTTTGGTTGGTGCCGTATTAGGAATGGCTGCTGGTTTTGGTCAACTATACTTTGTATTCGGTGGATAGCCAATCTTTTCATAGCTGCGGCAAACTACTAATCACAGGTGAATATGTAGTTCTAGATGGAGCATTAGCTCTATGTCTTCCTACCAAAAAAGGACAATCTATTTCAATAGAATATAATGAATCTAAAATTCTAAATTGGATAGGCATCTCTCCTGATGGTGCTATTTGGCTTTCAGTTGAAATTAATCTTACAAACTGGAGCATACTCAACTGCAGTAATAGACAGCAAGCAGATTATTTAGTTCAAGTTTTAAAGACTTCTTTAAGCCTTAATATGCAATCCATTGACAAGTTATCTTCTGGGGTTTCTGTTACTACAAATCTTGATTTCCCCACAGATTGGGGTCTTGGAAGTAGCTCTACATTTTTATGTAATGTAGCCAAATGGCTAGAAGTAGATGCATTTCAATTGCACTTTAAAGTGAGCAATGGCAGTGGATATGATATTGCTGTTGGAATGAAAAACGACTCCTTATTGTATGATTTACAAGATAAAATCCCATCAATTAAACTCATAGCTTATAACCCTCCATTTGCCAATAAGTTATATTTTGTTCACTTGAATCAAAAACAAATAAGTAGTAAAGAAGTCGAAGGGTATTCAGAACGCAAGAAGTCAATACCCTTATCAGAAATAACTAAAGTAATATCCAATTTAACAAATGATATTCTGAAATGTGAAACCGTTGAAAAATTTGAAGAAATATTAACTCTCCACGAAGAACTGATTTCGCACGTTTTGAAAAGAGAAACCATTAAAAATGAATTATTCCCTGACTATACCGCAGGAGTAATCAAATCTCTTGGAGCTTGGGGAGGAGATTTCATTCTAGTTTCTACTAGACAGTTATCTGACATAGAATACTTTAAAGCCAAAGGGTTTTCAACGATTATTCCATATGCAGAGATGATCAGTTAAGGCATAATTATTGATCAATACAGAATTCAAATAACAAACACAAAACATTGCGGTTTCTACTAATTTTCATCCTTTTACTACCTATTTATGCATTTTCGCAAGTGCTTACGGTCGTAGATGAAAAAACTAAAGAACCCATTCTTTTTGCCAATGTAGTAAGCAACAACCCCAAAGCGTATGGAAAAACAAATGCAAAAGGGCAGATCGACATTACCAATTACAAAGGTTCTTTAAGTATTTATGTGTCCGCTTCAACTTATAAAAAAGTAAAATATAGTTATTCTGAACTCATTGGAATGAACTTTACTATTCTTGTACCGAGTCAAAGTGATTTACCTGAGTTTATAGTAGAAGTAAATAAATGGAATCAAGATAAAGGAAATGGACAGATAAAGGCGACCAGTATTACTGCTGAAGACATCAAATTACAAAACCCCCAAACGGCAGCTGATCTATTAGGAAGTTCTGGTGAGGTTCTTATTCAAAAAAGTCAATTAGGTGGCGGAAGCCCAATTATAAGAGGATTTGCAGCTAACAGACTACTTATTAGTGTGGATGGAGTAAGAATGAATAACGTAATATTTAGAAGTGGAAACCTTCAAAACGTAATTTCCATTGACGCGTTTGCGTTAGATAATGCCACCATACTATTTGGTCCTGGATCTGTAATATACGGAAGTGACGCTATAGGAGGTGTTATGAAATTCAAAACATTAGAGCCGCAGTTCTCTGCCAATGACACAATGCTCGTTTCTGGTAATCTAGCAACTAGATTCTCTTCTGCGAGTAATGAAAAGACCGGACATTTCGATATTAACTTCGGTTGGAAAAAGCTATCTCTACTCTCTAGCTTTTCATCTTATAACTATGGAGATCTCAAAATGGGAAAAAATGGACCGGAGAGCTTTTTACGAAATTCCTATGTAGACAGAATCAACAATAGAGACACCACGGTTGTTAATGATAATCCAAGAATTCAAGTACCTACTGGATTTACACAAATGAATGCAATGCAGAAGATAAGATGGAAGCCTAACAAAATATGGGATATCAATTATGACTTTCATTATTCTGAGACCTCTGAATATTCTAGATATGACAGACATTTGAGAACACAAGGAGTTAATCCAAGATACGGTGAATGGAAATATGGACCACAAAAGTGGATTATGAATAACTTATATGTTGTCAATCAAGGAGAAAACTGGCTGTGGGATTTGGCAACTTTTAAAGTAGCACATCAACGTTTTGAGGAAAGCAGAATTAGCAGAGGCTATAATGATGACATTCGCAACACCCAAGAAGAGTCAGTTGATGCGCTTAGCCTCAACATGGATTTTAACAATGAAGTAAAAAAAGGAAAAAATCTATTCTACGGAATTGAAGTGATCAATAATCAAGTGAACTCATCTGGTTTTAATGAAAACATTAGCACTAAAGATATTTCGCCTGCAGCTTCTCGGTATCCTAAATCAGATTGGTCTTCTTATTCCGCTTATGGATCGTATGACCACGAATTAACGGAGGAACTAATGATTCAATTGGGGACAAGATATACCGTCTTTCAACTGAATGCTGATTTTGACACTACCTTCTACCCTTTTGACTACACATCTGCATCCCTTACTAATGACGCATTAACTGGTAATATTGGGTTGACTTATCAAACTAAAACATTGACAATTGGAGCAAGTTCATCAACAGGATTTAGAGCTCCCAATGTAGATGATATTGGTAAATTATTTGATTCAGAACCTGGAACGGTTGTAGTTCCTAACCCTTTTTTGACAGCCGAATACGCATTCAATCAAGAACTTAGTATAGAAAAAATCATTCAGAAAAAAGTGAAAGTAAATACTACTGTTTACTATACGTATCTAAAGGATGCTATGGTAAGAAGAGATTCAAAACTAGGTGACTCTGATAGTATTATATATGATGGAGTATTGAGCAAGGTTCAATCTATTCAAAATGCAGCTTTTGCAAGAGTGTATGGGCTTCAATTTGGTATAGAAGGAAAAATTAACAAGGAATTTGGTTTTCGTTCATACCTGAGTTTCCAAAACGGAATAGAAGAACTAGAAGATGAATCCATATCACCATCTAGACATGCTGCTCCTTGGTTTGGAACTACTCACATTGATTATACCAAGAACAATCTTAAGTTAGATCTTTCGTTGGATTACTCCGGAAGCAAACCTTTTGAAAGAATGCCAGAATCGGAAATTGCGAAAGACTATTTATATGACTTAGATGAAAACGGAAATCCATATGCAGCAGGTTGGGCAGTTTTAAATCTGAAAGGAATGTACAACGTTAATTCCAGCTTAGCTTTGACTGGAGGAATTGAAAACATACTGAATAAAAGGTATAAGACCTATAGTTCTGGACTGGTTGCACCCGGTAGAAACTTGATTATAGCTCTGAGAATTAGCTTCTAATAGCTATCTAGACAACATCTCAACTACGCTTTGTTTTTTACGAGTAGAAACAGGGACTGATGATCCATCTTTCATTAATAAGTATCCTCCGTCTATCTTTACAAACTCTTTTACCAACTTAGCATTCACAAGGTGTGTTTGATGCACTCTAATGAATCCAACTGGTGTAAGTAGCTCATCATACTCTTTTAATGTTTTGGTAACCATTAAGCGTGTTTTATCTGCGAGGTAAAATGTGGTATAATTTACACTTGACTCGCATCTTACAATATCTGCAATATCTATTATATGAATTTTCTCTAGCGTATTAAGTGCTAATCTAGTAATCGCCTTATGATCTTTGATTCCTTCATTTAATATCTCTAGATGATCCTTACCCAAAGTTTTCTCAGTAGAAATCTTGTTCACAGCTTCTACCAATTCATCTGGATCAATTGGCTTCAATAAATAATCGATAGCAGACATTCTAAAAGCTCGAATAGCGTATTCATCAGAAGCAGTGGTGAAAATTACTTTAAAATCATTTGTTCCAATAATCTCTAACAAATCAAAACCAGTACCGTCTTGCATTTGAATATCTAAAAACAACACATCTGGCTTAAGTTCGCGAACCAATTTAGCACCTGACACTACTCCATCCGCTTCTCCAATGATCTCGACATTGGGACAATAGGTTTCTACATCCAATTTGATATTATCTCTTGCGTCTTGAATGTCATCGATTATTACGGCTTTGATTTTCATAGTTGTTTACTTTGTTGTGTAACAAATCTAAAGATTTAAAACAAAAAAATCCCGTTTCTAAGAAAGAAACGGGATTTCATTTATTATTCGTCTATTGACTACATGTGAGCGTCAAGCTTTGCAGCTAATACGTCTTTTCCGACAGCTCCAACTATTTTATCAACGATCTCACCGTTTTTCAATACTAAAAGAGTTGGAATATTTCTTACTCCAAACCTTTGTGAAAGTTCTCCGTGAGCATCAACGTCAACTTTTCCAATTACCGCTCTTCCTTCATACTCCGTGTGCAAAGCGTCAACGTGAGGTCCAACCATTTTACAAGGTCCGCACCATGCAGCCCAAAAATCAACCAATACTGGTTTGTCTGTTTTTATAAGTTCATCGAAGTTTGCTCCTGTGAATTCTAATGCCATTTTTTTATATTTTTAATTAATGAATCTATTTTGTGTCGTAAAGTTAATATAATACTTACAAGACAAAACGCTATGTTCAAAATTAATACCATCTTTTTTTTGTGTCAGATTGTCACGCTATTTCAATAATAAATAGTTGATTTCATCTTAATTTTATACTTTGCAAGCAATTCTATTTATTGAAATTCTTCCTTCATACCGCAGTCATAGGACATACTTTAGCATTCCTTTTATTTGGATTGCTAACTAATGGTTATAATCTGATACTGTACTATTTTGAATACGTTGTAGGATACGAATACGAATTAATTTACAATTGGAGGATTGCACCAAGACCTCTTCATAATTGGCTAATAGTCACTACTCTACTTTATATTCCTTTGTTTTGGTTGAATCATAAAGTAATCAAAGCAATCTACTTCTCTATTATTGCATCCCTAAGTACAATCAATATATCTATGTTGTGGTATAGCATAACTTACCATGCAGGAATTGATCAAAGTCTCATTGAAATAATAGTATCAAGTAATCCCAATGAGACTATGCAATTCATAAGTGCCAACTGGTCAGGTTTGATTATGGCAATCACTGCCATTATTGGAATTTATGTATGGAAAAATGTATTCAAATATCAAAAAAAACACATAAACAGAAGTCTTCTATTTAGTATATCCATTGCAGTGATTGCATTAATCTCATTTTTTAAACCTTCACAAGAACCTTCTTTTTACTACGAAGCTAAGAATAGATATTTTCCATTTTCTCTATATGGGATACACAAAGATTATCATCAAGCGATCGAAAACAAAAGACGATTTTTAGAACAATCAAAAGACTTCACCTTTGACGCAATTAAAGATCAGAGTAATGAAACGGAAGTTTTCATTCTATTCCTTGGCGAATCCGCAAGAGCAGATCATTTCGGACTCAATGGTTATTACCGATCTACAACTCCATTGCTTTCAGCTCAAACCAATTTAATCAACTTCCCTAATCATTGTTCTCAAGCTAGTCATACTCTGCGTTCGTTGCCAATGATATTAACTAGGGCTAATCCAAGCAATTATGAAGTAGCTTTTAAAGAAAAGAGTTTAATTTCTGCATTTAAGGAAGCTGAATTTGACACCTATTGGATCAGTAATCAATCCGATTACGTTTTTTTTGATGAAACAGAATACAATGAAAACAGGTCATTTGAAGCAGATATAACTACCAGCTGTAAAACACTCTCTTGCGATGATCAGCAGATCATAGATGACTTTAATACATACTTTAACAAATTAGAAAAAGGATCAAAGACTTTATTCGTATTACATGGTAATGGAAGTCATACGCCATACAATATTAGATACTCAGAAACTTTTGACAAATTTAAAGGTCAAGGTGATTTTAAATCAAACTTGGTAGCCCAATACGATAATAGCATATTATATACTGATTACATCATTAACAGCATTATTGAGAAGATTCAGTCATCCAAAGTAAATAGTTTATTAATGTACACTTCTGATCACGGAGATAATCTCGGGGATGATTCTAGAGCTTTGTATTATCACTCTACTATGCCTTCTTCATACACATCCAAAACACCACTATTCATCTGGTATAGTGATTCTTATTACGCCCGCAACCCAGAAAATATAGAGACCACATCTAAACACTCAACACTGGCTGTAAGTTCAGAAAATGTATTTCACTCGCTAGTCAGTCTTGCCGGGATATCTTATCCAGAAGCTATAGATTCGCTACAAATCAATAGTCTTAATTTTTCGGAAAATTCGCAAGAAATATACATAGATAAAGATCATTCGCAATCTCTATCTAAAATGTTGGAATACGAAAAACAGTTTAAGTAAAGTACTATTTACCATTTTTCTGTTACTTTGTAGTACACTTTAAAAATAATAAAACATGAGCTATTACGATCCTAAAGATTTAAAAAAATTTGGTGAAATAGGAGAATTTCAAAAACCAATGGCGGATAAATTCTTTGACTGGTATGGTGAAGTGTTTAAAGATGGAGCATTATCGGCAAGAGAGAAATCACTAATAGCTTTAGCGGTATCTCATGCTGTTCAATGTCCTTACTGCATAGATGCATATACGGATAGCTCAATCAAGAAAGGCTTCTCTGAAGCAGAAATGATGGAAGCAGTGCATGTAGCAGGTGCAATAAAAGGTGGTGCTGTTATGGTACATGGAGTCCAAATGATGAAACAAGCTAAGAAAAAGATGATGTAATATTTTGAATACAGTTCAAAATTAACAGCGACAAAAAAATAAATATGAGTAAAGTAGACTGGAAAGTAGCAAAAGAATACGAAGACATATCTTACAAAAAAGCGGACGGAGTAGCTAGAATAGCATTCAATCGACCAAACGTAAGAAATGCATTTAGACCTAAAACAACCAATGAACTTTTTGATGCATTTTTAGATGCTAGAGAAGACCCAGAAATTGGAGTGGTATTATTATCATCAGAAGGACCATCTACAAAAGATGGAATCTATTCTTTCTGCAGTGGTGGAGACCAAAATGCAAGAGGAGATCAAGGATATGTAGACGAAGGAGGACGAGGAAGGCTTAATATACTTGAGGTACAGCGTTTGATTCGTTTTATGCCAAAGGCTGTGATCTGTGTAGTAAATGGATGGGCTGTAGGTGGCGGTCATAGTTTGCATGTAGTTTGCGATTTAACTATTGCAAGTAAAGAACATGCTATTTTTAAACAAACAGATGCTGACGTCACTAGTTTTGATGGAGGATATGGTTCTGCTTATTTGGCTAAAATGGTAGGACAAAAAAGAGCTAGAGAGATTTTCTTCTTAGGGAGAAATTACTCTGCTCAAGAAGCTTATGACATGGGAATGGTTAATGCTGTGATCTCTCATACGGAACTAGAAGATACTGCTTATGACTGGGCACAAGAAATACTAGCTAAGTCTCCTATGTCTATAAGAATGCTGAAGTTTGCCTTTAATGCAACGGATGACGGAATGGTAGGTCAACAAGTATTTGCTGGAGAAGCCACTCGCCTAGCCTATATGACAGAGGAAGCGAAAGAAGGACGTGATGCGTTCTTAGAAAAGCGTAAACCTAACTTTGATCAATTTAATAAGGTATCGAATTAATTTTACTTGATACAAATATCAAAAGCCCTGCTCTATGAGTAGGGCTTTTTTTTCGCTCCGATTTGATCTATATTCTTCTCGTAAATATCTTTAGGATTGCAACATAATGCATAAACGACTGCAACTCATTAAGGATAGAATCATCTTTTAATTTCATTATTATATAATTTCACATTTAATATTTCACAAACACATTCCAAAAATAAAATTACAATTATGTCAAAAATCATATTCGTAGCGCTTGTCTTATTCACATCTTCAGTTTTTGCCCAATCATGGATACAACTTGCGGATGCTCCTATTGCACGACACCATCCTATTTCCTTTTCATTAGATGGAAAAGGTTATGCTGTTACTGGTTCTATAACTGGTGAAATACTTACAAAAGATTTTGTTGAGTATGACCCTATTTCTGACTCTTGGTCGAACTTACCTGATTTTCCGGGGGTCGCAAGAAGCTTTGGCATTGGAGCTGTAGCAAATGATATTGCTTACATTGGTTTTGGCGCATCGGACACTCAACTTTTAAACGATTTTTGGAGTTATGATGCTACTACAAGTATATGGACGCAACTCTCTGACTGCGGTTGTTCAGGCAGAAGACATCCAGCTTTGATAACCATAGGCAATAAGATTTATGTTGGTCTTGGAGGAGACGGCTTAGGAGATAGAAACGATTGGTGGATGTATGATATAACTTCAGATACTTGGACGCAAATTGCTGACCTTCCTGGACAAGAAAGGCATCACCCTTATATGTTTAACGCAGGTGGTGAAGTTTTTGCTGGTTTGGGTCATAGCGGAAATTTCATTTTCCAAGATTGGTACAAATTAGACACTACATTAAACACATGGACCGCGATGAACACTTTCCCTGGAGAAGGAAGGGTTGCAGGCACACAATTTGACTTAAATGGATTGGGCTATGTATTAAGCGGTGACGGTGATGACCATGACTATATGTCTACAGGAGAAATGTGGAGCTACGATCCTACTAACGACTCTTGGCTTCAATTAACTCCGCACCCAGCTGAAAGCAGATGGGCACCCGGAAGTTTTGTAATTAACGAAGAGGTCTATTTTTTTGGAGGGTTCAATCGTTTAACCAGTGAATTCCCTAATGATTTATGGAAGTTTTCTTTAGCATCGTTTGTTGGAATAGAAGGAAATGAACTGTCTAATACCAATGTTTATCCTAATCCTGCAAATGATTTCATTTCTTGGAAGAATGATGAACTTATTACCCATGTTAGTATATTCGATACCATGGGGAGATTAATAATCAACAGTACAGCTGGAACAAACAGTATAAACACCAAAGACTTTAATAATGGTTTGTACCTAATACAATTTCATACTGAAACTGAACTTATAAAGACAACTAAAGTGCTAATTCAACATTAAGCAGAGAAAGCTTAATGCCATTTTCATAAGCCATTGATAAGCTAAGATTTGTTATTCTAAGATTTCGAAGAAAACATCCAATGGATTTGAAAAATATTTATATGATCTCACGCAAAATACTCAGATGCAACATAGAAAGATTTTTAGCTTTTAATTATTTCAGTTAACTGTTTGTAACTAATACAGTCCATTTCTGGCACAACCCTTGCATATGCTAGGGTGTCGGACAATTTTAACCGGCAATATTAAATTACAATATAATGAATAAAGGAAAAGTAAAATTTTTCAATGAAGCCAAAGGATTTGGATTCATTACAGAAGAAGGATCAAATGAAGAGCACTTTGTGCACGTATCAGGTTTAATCGATGAAATTCGAGAACAAGATAACGTTGAGTTTGAACTTAAAGAAGGTAAAAGAGGATTGAATGCAGTGAACGTACAAGTCGTTTAGAAGCACACACTATAATTTTATTGAAAGAGGCACATCGAAAGATGTGCCTCTTTTTTGTTTCCCAATACTAATTACGTCTAAAATTTCAAATTAATTATAAAGCTATTTAGAACTACTTATCAGTCATTAAGAAGTATTTTTAATACGGAATTTATAAGCTTAATTATTTAAGCCACAGAAAACTCAACAGTCTCTCTAAATTCTATGATATGTCCGTATTCTGTACAAATCACCCATTTGGGTGACCAGTGAATCAGTTTCAAAATCTAATTTCACAAAAAATAAACATACATCACAATGAAACTTAAAACCAAAAGAACATTAGGCTTATTTACATTTTTAATTCCTTCAGTATTGTTGCTGGTAAGTGCAACTATAGTAACATCTAGACCCAGCTGCAATATTAAATTATCTCTTCAAGATTCAAATGAATTTAAAGGATTGCCTGATGATCTTGATATAGAAACAATAGTATTTCTAAATTTAGACTCAGCCGAAGTAGCTGCAGATCGTCCAGGAGTAAGACAGGAAAGAGCAGAATGGAATACTAAAAACTTACACAACATCTGGGTGCCAAAATCAAATAAACAACTAGAAGAAACCGCTCCTTCTTACCCTTTTAATTATATAATTGGCAGAAGAAGTGAATTGGAATCTTATAAAAAGAAAGGATATAAGTACGTCTTCGACTATGCCCCATTCGTTGAAGCTCAAAACGGAATTAGAAAAACAAATAGTAATTACACTGTTAAATTTCCGGTTTACATCAGAAACCTTGAAAATGGAGACATCTATATATTAGGACATTTAGCCGATAACTTCGTATACTATTATAAGAACATTATAAAAAAGCATTTGCTAAAAAAAGTGAAGTCTAAATATAAATCCAAACTAAAATAGATTGCTAAATAATCGCAGTAGTCATAAATTAGAATTCATTGAAAGGGAAATATCAAAAGGTATTTCCCTTTTTTTTGGTAATTACTATGAAACGAAAAATCCAAAATACAAATCAAACAATCAAGTCGAGCATAACTAGAAATCTTTGGTGAATTGATCGCAATCAGGTATTTTCGATGCAGTTAAACCAAATGATTAAACATCAAAAATATTATTCTCTACAGATACTGAGAGCTCTAGCGGCTTGGATGGTAGTATACTGTCATTATGTGCAGAGTTTTTATCACAATATAGAATTACCGACTTCTTCTATCGGACAATTCTTTAGCAAATACGGTATATTGGGTGTCGATCTATTTTTTGTGGTTAGCGGATTTGTGATGTACCTCTCAATTCAAAAGAAAAACTATACCGGTTCACAATTCATTCTCTTTCGTTTTTTGCGAATTCTGCCTATCTATTGGTTTTATACGCTCATACTCATCTTAAGTATCTTTCTACTTTCAAGTACTTCTTATCTTACGGACTATAATGCAGAAAATGTATTAAAATCTATCTTTTTAATACCACACGAAAACCTGAATGGTTATGGCAAATTCCCTATACTATATGTGGGGTGGACCTTAACGTATGAACTGATCTATTATGCCATATTGGGGTCAGCTTTTTTACTCACAAAAAGATATCCTTTAATTCTGTGCAGTTTAATTCTATTTTGCACTCCTCTTATACTTGATGAATTCATAGGTATATATAAACCTCTGGGACACTCCAACTACCTGTTTTGGGAATTCATATTAGGAATGTTAATCGCCTATTATCATCGCTTGCTGCAAAACAGATCAATGGCACTTTTAATATCCATAAATATCATTCTATTCGGCATACTGGTTTTCTTTTGTTCTATAAATCTAAATCTTTGGTCAAAAATGGGGATTGCATCTTCCCTAGTTTTCTTGTTTTCTCTAAATGAAAAACGGTTCTCTTCAAACCATGTTATCGTGATATTTTTGGTTAAATTAGGTAACTACTCCTATTCAACTTACTTATTGCACATCATAGTTTTTGGTTGGTTTTTCTATTCCTTTGGAAATCAATTTTCTCGACCTATGGAAGTTGTTATTTTGATCACTTCCTCTTTAATTATTTATTGGATTTCATTTCTTACTTATAAAACCCTAGAAACAGGTAATTGGATGGAACAAACGAAAAAAAAGATCGTAGGAAAAAGTAAAATTGAACCAAACAGTTAGTAAAATGTACGGGAGATCAAACGCAGATTATGAAACCATTCTTTACCGCTTTTATCACTTTATTATCACTAACAATTGTAATACAAACATCGGCTCAGGTCGAAGTTAACTGGTTACATAACATAAAAGCAGAACGATACAGTCAAGTAATCGATTTTATACACTCTGACAGCAGTATTTATTTATCTCACTGCTCTAAAGGAGCTATAGACAATGAGGATTATGGTACTATTATTTCAAAAGATGATACACAGTCGTCCTTGATAAAACTTGACGAAAAGGGTAAAGTAATTTGGAAAAATTCAGTTATATCCAAAGCAACAAGAATTACGAGTATCATAAAAACAGCAGCTGGAAATATTGTTGCGATCGGTTATTCAGAAGGAGAAACTACCTTTATCTCTGCCAAACAAAAATTGACGATTAAAAAAAGTCAAGACTGTTTTATGTTCATCAGCCACTTCAGTCCAGAAGGAAAACTAATTGATATAAAAACAATAGAACAAAAAAAAGGAAGAAGATCCTTATTTCCCACAGCAGCTTCTATCAATAGTTCCGGAGAGCTATTTATAAGCCTTAACTTTTATAGTGAACTTTCCTCCCAAGGGAAGGTAATTGAAAATACGGCAATGGATGCAGAATATTCCGCAGTTCTAAAGTTTTCAAAAAAAAGAGACTTTATAAAGATTGTCAAGCAATGGGATTTGATAGGAACTAAAGCAAAAGTCGATATTAAAATAGACCACAAAGATAATCTTATCATTTCTGGTTACTCTAGAGGCTCAGTGCACTTATCTGATGATGTGATTCTTAAATGTTCAGAGGGCAATATCTACGAAGCAAACACCTCTTATTCATTTGTCGCAAAATACTCACCAGAAATTAAACTGCTGTGGCATCAAAAAATTGGAGGTAGAAATGATCAAATTATCAGCGGTTTGGTTATCAGTACTAAGAATGAAATATACTTGTGTGGCACATATACATTTGAATGTATTTTTTCGAACGATGTTCCGGACAATAATACGGAGTATATCAGGAAATTTGAAAGCAGTATTTTCTACGCTAAGCTAAACGCAGATGGAGTATTATCATTTGTGAAATATTATAGATCTAATGGAGGTAATTCATGTAGAAGTGGCAGTCTTGCTATAGACGAGAATGATTATATTCATATGACCGGATCATATAATGGCAAGCTCGACTTCAACTCTTTCGAACCCATTCGTATAGGCGAAATACTAAAAGATCCCCACATTATTAGAAAAAATTGGCGTGTTAACACTAGAGGAAATAGTGCCTGGTTTTATTCCGTTTGGAAAGATGATATCAATCTATATTCTAATAATTTATATGATCTCAACGGCTATCCGGATGGGCAATTTGTTAGAAAAATAATAGCATACAATGAAACTGTGCTTATGGGAGGATTTTACCACATAGGAAAACCTAGTTTGATAACATCATCTAAAAACTTAGAACTAGAAGACTCGTCAAGTGACAGTGCAATGTATTCAGTATTCGTCAGCTCAGTATTACCAGAACTAGCCTTCCCAACTTATACTCGCACCGAAACTATCGACACCAATATTTATGAAACAACAGCGGAAGTAAAAAGCACAAAAATGGAGAGATTCAATCAACAAAAAGTGGAAAGAGATATTATCTCTCTAGATTCATCAAGTTTACCACCTCACTCAAACTTTAAAGTGAATATATTTCCAAATCCAACAGCAGATTACCTCAACATAAAATTTAATCACTTCGATGCCTTCGCAGATTTAAGGCTTGTTTCAGAAACGGGTGCAATAATTTATTCACAAAGTATATCTCAAATATCAATAGGAGAAACTATCCAACTAAATATGTCATCTTTGACCAGTGGCACATATTATCTTGTTGTTTCAAGTATTAATTTTAGCAAAAGCTACCCTATTATTAAGGTTAGTTAACTACTGTTCATTTCCTTATTATTCTCAACATCCAACTCTTAAAACATATTAACAATGATAACACCAACAGTTATCTGTTTGTTTTCAGAGTTTCTAATCAGATAAAATAAATACATTTGGATAAATGTCCAAAAAAACAAAATTAGGTACTGAACTGCAAAGCATAACTCGTCTTATCAAGGACGGGAGTCTTGGCTTAACAGATGTCATTGAAGCAATGCATCGAGGCATCATTAACCCTCCTTTTATTCCAGAAACACCGATACAAAACATAGCCAACAGTTTATCGAATTTCACCTATTACAGTATTAGACAAAGTACTAAAATCATTGGCGATGGCATTGAAAAAGTACTTGGACAATTGACTCCTTTTATGGGAGATGTAAAAACAAAAAATGAAGGTGAAGTTATACGCTCCGTATTAAATGGAGTATTTGGCGATTACTTGGAAGACCAAAATAATTCTCTTCAAATTAAAATGCATTTCCGAAATAAACATAAAGCTATCGATTTGAATGAAGTTAGCTTGAAAGAAGCATTTCCAATTATCAATGGAAAGATTTTAATATTAGTACACGGATCTTGTTTAAATCATAGTCAATGGTCTAGAAAAGAACATAATCATGGAGAACAAGTCGAAAAAGAACATAACAAAACATTAATTTACTTAAACTACAATAGTGGCTCTCACATTTCAACCAATGGTCAAAAGTACAATGAGCTACTTGAAGAACTGGTATTAAATTGGCCAGTACCTGTTACCGAAATAGTAATGATTTCTCATAGCATGGGTGGTTTAGTAACTCGAAGCGCCATATATTACGGAGAACAACAGACAAAAAAATGGACAAAGCATCTAAAAAAGATAGTGTTTCTGGGGACACCTCACCATGGCTCTTCTTTGGAACGAACAGGCAATTATATAGATGGTATTCTAAAAAAGATTCACTATACCAGACCTTTAACCCAATTAAGTAAAGTAAGAAGTGCAGGTGTTACGGACTTAAGATATGGCAACTTAATAGACCGAGACTGGAAAGATAATAATAGATTCGAAAAAAATGAAGATTTAAGATTACACATCCCTCTGCCTAAAGAAGCCGAAGCATATGCAATTGCAGCATCTACAAGTAAAATTACGGGTCCTTTATCATTTCATCTTTTAGGTGATGGTTTGGTCGATATAAAAAGTGCTTTTGGTCAACATAAAAATCCCGGAAAAGATCTAAATTTCAAGTTAGAAAACACTCATACTGCTTACGAAAATTCACATATGGACTTATTAAGTGAACCCGGAGTTTACTCCAAAATAAACGAATGGATAGAGCAATGAAAATATAATTAATGAAATATTATTCTATTACAACCAGTGACAAAAGCATAAAACAGATCAAAAAACACTTAAATCCAATCAAGAAAATGACCATTACTAATTAGCCACTAATAGTTAATGTTCAATATAAAAAACTCCGAAACCCTTCTATAATCGATGTGAAGCTAAATTTTAACAAAATTTCACAATCCATATTATGTCGTTGGTGGATGCTTTTCGACCTGTTATCTATTATATGGAAGAAACCAATTATAATTTTTCAAAAAAAATTATATTTACGATAATAATTTCATTTGAAGCCCACTTCTTCTTATGACAATATTACAACCGAAATGAAAAAAATTAATCAAAAAAGAATAACATTTATATTCTTAATATTAGGATGTTTAAATACATCCTTCGCGCAATCTCCAGGAAACGTATCTACCAATATAGCTTTATGGCTAAAAGCAGATGCGGGAGTTACAGGTGCAACACCTGTAACTGCTTGGACCGATCAATCAGGAAGTGCACCAGATGCTATAAAAGTTGGTACAGCTCCTGATTTGGTTAATAATCAAGTGAATTTCAATCCGGTTATAGATTTTGATGGTAATAATGACTATTTGCAAATAACTGGGGGCCTATTAGGAGTGAGTACAGTAAATGATATGTGGATATACTCAGTAACCAAAGCAGATCAATTTAGTAATAATAGAGCTTTAATCTACGAAAGAACAAGTAATGGAAGGTTGGCGATTCTGCCTCATACCGGAAATCAAACTCGCCTGTACATTGGTGGAGGAAATTACAACCCTGCTAATGGAGCTAATACTGTAGATTACAACATATGGACACACACTTCTAGTACAGGTACTTCCACACCAAGCGGAGTAAGAAAAAGTATATCTAGGGACGGCACTTATTTGGGAGCAGGTAACAACACCAGTAGTTTCTTGACAGGAAATAATTCTAATTTCATCATAGGTGCAGGTTGGGATAATGGTAACGGGACAAATAATAACAATAATGATAAACTGGCAGAGCTTATTATTTATAAAGGTGTTCCCACTCCTCTTGAACAAGAACAAGTTCAATCCTATCTTGCGATTAAGTATGGTATAACAAAAAATAGTGCAGACGATGGTACAACTGGTGAAGATGAAAGAGACTACTTTGCTTCGGATGGTACTACTATCATATGGGACTACTCTAACCATAGCTCTTTTCATAACGATGTAACCGGAATAGGAAGGGATGATAACTCTGAATTGAATCAACAAAAATCGAAGAGTCAAAACTACCAATCTAAAGTAACAATGGATAAAACCAGTGCATTTGGCTCAGATAAGGATTTCATTGTCTGGGGAAATAATGCTGCAATTGGAACTAACGCAGATGTAATAGCTGGTTATGAAATCAGAAGTGATAGAACTTGGAAAGTAGATGTAACTGGTACTCCTGGAAGTGTTAACTTCTCGATCGATGTAACAGGAATGGGTTTTGATTTACTAAATAGTGTAATATCCGATTTTTCACTGTTAATAGATGATGACGGGATTTTTGCACCTAATGCGATTGCCCATACTACTGGAGCTAACTACAATAATGGAATTCTTAGTTTTACCAATGTCACCTTTTCTGATGGTGACTTTTTTGCTATTGCTGGACCTGTAATTGATGCATCACCAGGAAGTGTAGCAACCAACTTAACACTTTGGTTAAAAGCGGACGATGGAGTTACAGGTACAAATCCCGTTACCGCTTGGGTTGACCAGTCCGGAAGTGTTCCAGATGCCATATCTGGAGGAACTGGAACTCGTCCAGACGTAGTAAATAGTCAAATAAATTTTCATCCAGTTATAGATTTTAATGGCAATAATGATTATCTACAAATTACGGGAGGTATACTGGAAAGCAATGAGACTTACAACGATATATGGGTATACTCAGTAACCAAAGCCGATCAATTTAGCAATAACAGAGCTTTAATTTACGAAAAAACAAGTAATGGAAGGTTAGCTATTCTACCACATACCGGAAACCAAACTCGTTTCTATACTGGAGGAGGAAATTACAATCCAATAAATGGATCTAATACAGTAGATTACAACATGTGGACACACACTTCTAGCACCAGTACTTCAACGCCTAGTGGAATGAGAAAAAGTATTTCAAAAGATGGAACTTACTTAGGTGCTGGTAATAACACTAACAGCTTCGTTACAGGTAATAACTCCAACTTTATTTTAGGTGGAGGCTGGGATAGCGGAAACGGAACGGACAATAATGGCAGTGATAAATTAGCAGAGTTAATCGTTTATACGGGTATTCCTACCCCACTCCAACAAGAACAAGTTCAATCTTATCTGTCGATTAAGTATGGTATAACAAAAAACAGCGCAGACGATGGATCAACTGGTGAAGATGAGCGTGATTATTTCGCTTCTGATGGCACTACTACCATTTGGGACTACTCTAACCATACTGCTTTTCATAACGATGTAGCAGGTATAGGAAGAGATGACCATTCAGGACTGGATCAGCAAAAATCTAAAAGTCAGAATTATCAAACCAGAGTAACAATGGATAAGACCACTACTTTTGCTACTGATAAAGACTTCATTGTTTGGGGTCGCAATGGAGCTACAGGAACTAGTGCAGATGTAATAGCAGGTTATGAACTCAGAAGCGACAGAATATGGAAAGTAGATGTAACTGGTACTCCAGGCAGCGTTACTTTCTCTGTAGATTTAACAGGACTAGGCTTTGACCTCGTGAGCAGCGTAGTATCTGATTTTGCTTTATTAATAGACGATGACGGAACTTTTGCTCCCAATGCTGTTGCTCATACTACTGGAGCCTCATACAGCAATGGAACTCTTACTTTTACAAATGTTACTTTCTCAGATGGAGACTTCTTCGCCATAGCTGGACCTGAGCCAGATGCAGCACCTGGAAGCGTTGCAACTAACTTAACACTTTGGTTAAAAGCGGATGATGGAGTTACAGGTACAAATCCCGTTACCGCTTGGGCTGACCAGTCCGGAAGCGTTCCAGATGCCATGTCTGGAGGAACTGGAACACTGCCAGATTTAGTGAACAATCAAGTGAACTTCCATCCAGTTATAGATTTTAATGGTAACAATGATTATCTCCAAATAACTGGTGGTATACTGGAAAATACAGAGACTTACAATGATTTATGGGTCTACTCAGTAACGAAAGCCGATCAGTTTAGTAATAACAGAGCTTTAATTTACGAAAAAACAAGTAATGGTAGATTCGCGATTCTCCCGCATACCGGAAATCAAACTCGTATTTATACCGGACCGGGAAATTACAACCCTACAAATGGAGCTAACACAGTAGATTACAACATTTGGACACACACTTCGAGTACCGGAACTTCAACTCCTAGTGGAATGAGAAAAAGTATTTCTAGGGATGGCTCATATTTAGGTGCAGGGAGTAACGCAAGTAGCTTTGCAACCGGTAATAACTCCAACTTTATCATAGGCGGAGGCTGGGATAGCGGGAACGGAACTGATAACAATGGCGGTGACAAAATAGCCGAATTAATTGTCTATACAGGCGTTCCCTCCCCTCTTGAGCAAGAGCAAGTGCAATCCTACCTTGCCATTAAGTATGGTATAACAAAAAATAGTGCTGACAATGGTTCGACTGCAGAAGACGAGCGAGACTACTTTGCTTCCGATGGTACTACTATCATTTGGGATTATTCTAATAATACTGCTTTTCATAACGATGTTGCGGGAATAGGAAGAGATGACAAATCAGAATTGGACCAACAAAAATCTAAAAGTCAGAATTATCAAACTAGAGTAGCAATGGATAAGACCACTACTTTTGCTACTGATAAAGACTTCATAGTTTGGGGAAGAGATGGATCCACTGGAACGAGTGCAGATGTAGTAGCTGGTTATGAGGTAAGAAGTAACAGAATTTGGAAAGTAGAAGTAACTGGTACTCCAGGTAGCGTCACTTTCAATGTAGATGTTACAGGAATAGGATTTGACCTAGTAAATAGCGTATTGTCAGATTTTGCATTATTAATAGACGATGATGGGACTTTTGCCCCTAATGCTATTGCATATACTACTGGAGCTTCATACAGTAATGGTATTCTTAGCTTTACCAATGTAAATTTCTCAGACGGTGACTTTTTTGCAATTGCAGGACCAGTAGCAGATTTTGCACCTGGAAATGTAGCTAGAGACTTAACTCTTTGGTTAAAAGCAGATGCAGGAGTATTAGGTACGAATCCAGTTAATACTTGGATAGATCAATCCGGTAGTGTTCCAAATGCTGTTCAGGGACCGACAGGTACACTTCCAGATCTCGTGAATAATCAATTGAATTTTCATCCAGTTATAGATTTCGATGGTAATAATGATAATCTTCAAATACCAGGGGGAATATTAGAAAACGCTGAAGAATACAGGGATATTTGGATATACTCAGTAACCAAGGCCGATCAATTTAGTAATAACAGAGCTTTAATGTACGAAAAAGCAAATAATGGTAGGTTAGCAATTCTACCTCATACCGGGAATCAAACTCGTCTTTATATGGGAGGAGGAAATTACAACCCAGTACATGGAGCCAATTTAGTAGATTATAATATTTGGACGCATGCATCTAGTACCAGTACTTCAACGCCAAGTGGTGTGAGAAAAAGTGCTTCCAAAGATGGAACCTATTTGGGAGCTGGTAGTAATGCAAGTTCTTTTATAACGGGTAACACCTCTAACTTCGTTTTAGGTGGAGGCTGGGATAGCGGTAATGGACACGATAATAATGGAAGTGATAAGTTAGCAGAACTTATCGTCTATATAGGTATCCCCTCTCCTCTTGAACAAGAACAAGTGCAATCCTATCTCGCAGTTAAATACGGAATTACAAAAAATAGCGCAGACAACGGTTCAACTGTGGAAGACGAGCGTGACTATTTTGCATCAGATGGTACAACTATCATTTGGGACTACTCTAATAATACAGCTTTTCACAATGATGTTGCTGGTATTGGAAGAGATGACAAATCTGATTTGGATCAACAAAAATCTAAAAGTCAAAATTATCAAACCAGAGTAACCATTGATAAGACTAGTACTTTTTCCACTAATAAAGACTTCATTGTTTGGGGACATAATACTGCAGTAGGAACAAGTACAGATGTTATCGCAGGATATGAAGTAAGAAGTAGCAGAGTTTGGAAAGTAGACTTAACAGGGACGCCAGGTAGTGTTTCTTTCTCCATTGATATTACTGGAATGGGATTTGACCTATTGAACAGCGTTGCTGCTGATTTTGCTTTACTGATTGATGATGACGGAGTTTTCGCGCCTAATGCAATTGGTCATAATACAGGTGTAGCCTATAATAATGGAGTTCTTAGTTTTACTAATGTAACCTTCACGGACGGTGACTTTTTTACAATTGCAGGGCCAGAAACTGATTTTGCACCCGGTAATGTTGCAACCGCATTGACATTATGGTTGCAGGCGGATGATGGTGCATCTGGAACAACTCCAATCACAGCTTGGGCTGACCAGTCCGGAAGCGTTCCGAATGCGATACAAGGAGCAACTGGAACTTTACCAGATGTAGTGAGTAACCAAGTGAATTTTCATCCAGTTATAGATTTTGATGGTAATAATGATAATCTTCAAATACCTGGAGGAATATTGGAGAACACTGAAGAATACAATGATATTTGGATATACTCTGTAACTAAGGCAGATCAATTTAGTAATAACAGAGCTTTGATTTACGAAAAAGCAAATAACGGTAGATTAGCGATTCTGCCTCACACCGGAAACCAAACTCGTCTCTACACTGGCGGAGGGAATTACAATCCAATACATGGAGCTAATACGGTAGATTACAATATGTGGACGCATGCATCTAGCACCAGTACTTCTACACCTAGCGGAACTAGAAAAAGTGCTTCCAGAGATGGAGCCTATTTAGGTGCTGGTAGTAATACTAGCAGCTTTTTGACAGGAAACAACTCCAACTTGGTTATCGGTGCAGGTTGGGATAGCGGTAATGGACAAGATAATAATAACAACGATAAGTTAGCAGAGCTTATCGTTTATACAGGTATTCCGTCACCACTTGATCAAGAGAAAATTCAATCTTATTTAGGTATCAAGTATAGCATTACTAAAAACAGCGCAGACAATGGAAGTACGGCAGTGCAGGATGAACGAGATTATTTTGCATCTGATGGTTCTATGGTTTGGGACTATTCGCTAACTCCCGGTTATCACAATGAAATTATAGGTCTAGGTAGAGATGACAAAACTAAACTATCGCAAAAACAATCTATTGGTACGCACGATTCACTTACTGTCTTTTTAGGTTCAATAGCGGCTACTAATCTTGACAATTCTGAATTTATGAAAGACGATTTGTCCTATCTCGTAATAGGAAATGATCTAGGTGAACTTAGAAGCACGGTTGCTGCTAACTTAGAAAAACCACCCGTAGTTTTCCAAAGGTTTGAGCGCGAATGGAAAGTTACCAATACTAATTTTGGTTATCCTTTTTCTATAGAAATAGAATGGGATAGTACAGGTAACTTTAACATTAATGATATTAGACTTTTAGTCGATCTTGATGGAGACTTTAGTGACGCTACTGTTTTAGGACCGGCAGACGGCCTCGTATTTTCCAATGGATCTATTATCATTAACAATATAAACATAACACATATTCCTGCGAATAGTACAAGATATTTCACAATAGGATCGATTGGTTCAACTACTTATCTTCCTGTAGAATTGATGAACTTTGACGCTAATGTGTTAGATAATAAAACAGTTAAGTTAGATTGGCAAACTGCATCTGAAATTAACAATGATTATTTTACAATAGAAAGATCTCAAACCGGAAATAATTGGAAAAACATTGAGAACGTTGATGGAGCTGGAAACTCCTCCTCTATCGTTAACTATAATACGTTTGATGAATCTCCTTTATTAAATACATCATACTATCGTCTAAAACAGACGGACTTTGATGGGCAGCACTCCTACTCGGAAGTTAAGAGTGTATATATTGAGAATTTGAATGAAAGTACAATAGAAATATTTCCAAATCCAGTTATAGATCACCTAACTATTCAAGGTAGCTCTAAAGAATTGGAAGAAGTAACTATTTATAATGCTCTTGGACAACAGATGAATTTATTTACAAAACAAATATATAAATCAGAAAGGAAAGTTATCATTGACTTAGCTGATCTTAGTCCAGGTATTTATTACGTAAAAACCAAAGCTACGGTGAACAAAATTTATAAAGAATAATATTAAAGTGTTGTAATTACTATGTTCAACCCATCTGGCTCGACAAACTTTCAAAGAGAGTGAACAGGTAATTATTGATTTGTCCGAATTGAGTGAACGAATGTATTGTATAAAAACAAAGACTAAAGCCAATAAAGTTTACAAGGATTAAAGAAGGATCAATTCTTAGTATTATACTATAAAGGAGAAAAGCATTTGTTACTTTTGTAATGAATGAATAGCTGGTTGAATAATATATGCTTCAAAAATATCCGTCATTGTACGCTGTCCAACCTCAATTTAATCATTTTGATATTTTGGTCACTGACTGGATATTCACAAATTAAACTTGAACCTAGACTTGACTTGTCAATATCATTAGTTTTGGGCTCTCAAAACAATCTATTAAATGTTGGTATCAACGGAACGGCAGTACTTCAGAACTCAATAGTCGCAGCTGAATGGAGCGGAGGCATTGCAATGGATCTATGTCTTTCCAAATATGGCGTTAGCTATAGGAATAAAGCTATAAATTTCGAAAGCTACCTTATTATTGGTGCTAGTAAAGATCGCGAAAACACCCCCTTCTATTCAGGTGACTTATTAATTCAATCCATCGATAGTTTACAAAATGTATTTCAAACTTTCTCAGGGATAGGATTAGGAGTTAAAAAGATGATTCTGAATGGAGACCTAAAACATTTAGGAAATCAACAGGGAATTTTTATAGCAAGGGTTAGAAGCTCAAATAATTTGATTCTAATAAAAATAAAGAATGATTTTAAATCTGGTTTTATTTTTGGAGGAGGCACGGACCAATCGGAAACAGGAAGCTTTTATATCGGTTATTCAACATTGGATAAAAACAAGCTCTTACATTCTATTGGCTTAAATTTATCGCTATTTACTCCTAAACCTGATTATTCCCGTAATCCAACAAATCCGATCAACTCAGATACAGGTTCTAGACCCGTACTTTATGGAACGGAGCCCTATGCCGATTTATTCCATGGCAACCTCTATCTAAATTATAATCTATCATCTAATAACTTTAACCAATTTATAGGAATAGGAATTGACAGTCAGAAACTAGGCGGAACACTCCAAAATCTATTACACGACAGTTTTGGCCTATATCCAAGATTTGGTTGGGATAAGAATGCTAAAACCAAACTCTATTTTCAATCTAAAACAAGTCTTGGTTATGGATTATAAGAACTTTATATTGTTGCTGCTTTCTCTCAATAGTTACTTGGGATATTCTTGCTCAGTATCTAATGAAAAAGATAACTATAAAACAAAAATCGATTTATCCGGAAAAGATTTGAATAACGAAGATTTTTCTCAATACCACTCCGAGTCCATTGAAATTTTAATTCTAGACTCTTGTAATCTGATTACTTTACCCCTTTTTATTCAAACCTTAACCAACCTCAGACATTTATCGCTGAGATATAATGAAAATATTGACCTTCCTAAAGTCCTTTCCATTCTCCGAAATTTAGACAATTTAACTTTTTTAAATCTAGGTAATAATAACATTACTCAGATTCCTAAATCATTTAGCACTCTTAAAACCCTTACAGGCCTCAAATTAAGCTACAATAATATTGAGTTAAAAAGTGTATCTACTACCCTATCTAAAATGCCTAATTTAACCAGGTTATGGATAGACAATAACCAAATTAAAGTCTTTTCTTCTATCCTCTTAACTTTTCCGAAGTTGAAGTTCCTATATGCCTTTGACAATCAGATGGACAAAATAGACTTACCTAAAAAACAAAGCGGTAAACTATGGGTCTTGCACATGGGAAATAATCAATTTAAAGAACTCCCTATTCAATTGATAGACATCAAAAACCTAAGGATGGCTATGTTTAATCAAAATAAGATTGAATCCATTCCAGATGACTTTAATAAAAAAAAGTATAGTATGTCAGCACTCATACTAGACGCTAATCCCCTAGTTGAAAAAGAGAAAGAAAAAGCTGAGAAGATATTTAGAAAGTTCATGATGTACTCTGATTAATCATTAACTCAATTGTGATAAAACTGTTATTAATCATATTCATATAAGGTTCATAATATATAAGAATGAAATATAAATGTATAATTTTTGACTGCGATGGAGTCGTAGTGGATAGCGAAGCCATCTCTACTCAGGTTTTAGTAGAAATGGCTGAATCTTTTGGAGTTTCAATTAATCGACAATTTGCTATTGATCAATTCTCCGGCAAATCCCTTAAAAGTTCATTTAAATATATCGAGGAAAGATCAAATCAAAAACTACCTGAATCGTTTGAACAAGAATATAGAAGTAAGACATTTAAAGCATGTAAAGCCGACTTAAAACCAATTCAAGGAGTCTACAATCTCCTTAAGAGATTAGAATTACCTTTTTGCGTTGCATCAAGCGGCCCAATAAGCAAAATACGACTGAACTTAACCACCACCAATTTGATTGATCATTTTGAAGGTCGAATCTTTAGCTCATATGATATCCAAAGCTGGAAACCAGATCCAGATATATTCCTGTATGCTGCTAAACAGATGGGATTTCCTCCATCAGAATGTGTCGTAATTGAAGACAGTGTAGCAGGCGTGCAGGCCGCCAGATTAGGTGGTTTTGATGTTTATGGTTTAGCTAGTGAAAATAATAAGGAATCTTTGAAAAGAGAAGGAGCGCTAGTTTTCTATGATATGAACCTTTTAGACGAAATATTGAATTATAAAAAATGAAGAGAATCAAATAATAAGCTTGTGTATGACATCCTTAAATACCAATCGGTATTTAATTGTTTTTTTGACTATATTTGTATCAAATACAAAAAACCAAGTGGAAAAGACTTCTGACTATATTATTGAAAAAATTGCTCCGATTTTTAATAAACAGGGATATATTGGTACTAGTTTATCTGACTTAACTAAAGCAACGAACTTAACTAAGGGTGCGTTGTATTGTAACTTTGCCAACAAAGAAGAACTTGCTCTTAAAGCATTTAAATTTAATCTTAAGAATGCTACATCTCCACTATATGCAGTAATAAAAAAGGAGAATAATAGTATTGACAAACTATACGCATTAACTAACTACTATCGCTCCTACTATGAGGCAGGACAGGCTCGAGGTGGATGCCCAATTCTAAATGTTGGTGTTGATTCTAAACATAATAATAATCCATTATTTGAGGTAGCTAAGAAAGAAACTAGTAAAATGATTTATGGTTTATCAGCTATCATACAAAAAGGCATTGACAATAACGAAATTGAAAAAGATGTCGATCCATCTAAAACTGCAAACAATATTTATTCAATGATTGAAGGCGCCATATTCTTAGCATTCACTCAGGAAAACAGTAAATATTTAGATAACATTCTTGAACACATAGATTCGTCCATTATTCAAAATATTAAGGCTTAAAAAAATTTACAAACCAAAATACCGATTGGTATTTAAATACTAAAAGAGATGAAAACCATATTAGAAAGTAAAACAAAAGTTAGATTTCAAGACTGTGATCCATTCAATCATCTAAACAATGCTAAATACATAGACTATTTTATAAATGCTAGAGAAGATCAAATTCTAGAACATTACGACCTTGACCTATATAAAAATATAAAGAAAAACGGCAAAGGCTGGGTAGTTGCAAGTAATCAAATATCATATTTAAAACCCGCCATAACAATGGAAGAAATTATGATAGAATCGCAACTTATAGAATATACCGATCACTTATTAAAAGTAGAAATGAAAATGTGGAATACTGAAAAAACAGTTCTCAAATCAATTTACTGGACTACTTTTATCTACTTTGACATCAGAGATCAAAAAAAAGCGTCACACTCTACTGATCTTATTGATTTATTTGAATCAATAATTAACCCAGTCGGAGAATCCATTTTTGAAAAAAGGTGCTACCAGATTATTTCAGCGAACAAAGGCATTTAGTTATTTATAAAATCAACTTTAAGTAGCTAGTAAAAGCCAAGCTTTACAGAATGATAGTTATTAAAAGGAATCTCATAATTCTTTTTAAGTAGCATTGAATAGTAAACAAAATTAATAGATTTATTAATTTACATAATCAAAGCAACTAATCTAAATAAATTGGATTACTATTACGCACGCAACAAAGCTAAACACTTATGAAAGCATTTTATCCTATTTTATTTTCACTTCTAACTTCTGTATTATTTGTAAATGCGCAAACTCCTGACTCAATTGCTATCACGACAGATGGTTCTTGGATTATAGAACATAGTGAAACTGACCAGTTTTGGAATGCTCAAACTAATAGTTTCGAATTGAATACTACCTATTCTTATAAGTATTTCAGAAGCGGTAACGATACGATTATAAATTCTACAACATATACGCAACTATTGGAAACAGCTATTATTAAAAATCCTGACGGGACGTTTTACTCAAACACAGCTCCTTATGAGTTTTGTAAATTATCATATCGCAATGATATGGATAAAAGAGCGTTTATGATAAAAGGAGGTACTACTGCAGAGGAAGCTTGGTATGATTTCAACTATGCCGCAGGTGATACCATTTGGAATCCAAATACACTTGGCAGTAATTCATTTTTAGTAATCTCAAGTATGGACAGTATTGATTACTGCGGAAATAATTATGAAAGATTGAATTTTGTAGGCAATCCACATTACTCCACTCAGCGTGTAGGAAGCACCCTAAATTTTCTTGGAAACTATCAAAACTTCATGGTAAGCGACAAAATCATATCATTCTGTGAGACTTCTATCCCCTTTGAAATTATTTCAGCTAAGGAAGAGATAAACAAATCAGAAAAAGTTACTATCTCTCCTAACCCGGCTAAAAATATATTTAACATTTCAACTGAGAACGGTAATAAACCTCTAACCGTTACTATCTATAGCTTAACAGGTAAAATTGTTCTTCAGGATTATTCTGGGAAAAATTCATTTTCCGTTTCAGATCTAAATAATGGAATTTACTTGGTTTCTATGGAGTTTTCGAACTATTCAACTACGGCTAAGTTGATTAAGAACTAAGGAAGACTAACGTTCTCTGGTTTTATTTTTAAGAAGGTCTAAGGGAGAAAAGTGTAAAGGCATTAAAGTAAAAAAACGGTCAATTTTAACTATACTTAACTACAGATCAACAAAGTACAAACTTAAACGATCTAACCCCTCCAAAATAGGACTTTAAACTTCATCAAGTATACAGCTGTATTGATCACAGCTTATAGATTCGACATTCTTTTTTTGTTTATCTTGTAGAAACTTTAAAAACCAAACCCACCACTTTGAGATTTTTAGCCTTCGTTTTATTCATTTTTTGGTTCAATCCATTTTTATCTCAGTGTCAAGTATTTGATGGAGATGGTAATTTAGACAACACACCACTTTGGTTGGGCTGTTTTGGTACGGACTATACTCTCAACATACAAAGTACTGATATATTTGGACCATATACAGTAGACTGGGGGGATGGAAGTCCTGTAGAATCTGGACCTAGTTTTGCACCTCCCCAAGTAATCAGTCACCTCTACCCTGCTGCGGTAAATAGTTTCACGGTCACTTTTACAGAAGCGGCAACGGGTTGTATCATATTAGGTGAAGTTGTTATGGAAGAACCAACAACTGCTTCAATTCAAATTCCATTTGGCGGAGTAACGCAAACGTGCGCTCCTGCGCCATTAGAGTTTATCAATTCAAGTACAAATGTTTCCCCAACAACAGTATTTACTTGGGATTTTGGTGATGGAAGCCCTCCTCTTGTTTTAGACTTCACAAACGCTGGAGACACTGTTGTACACAATTATCTTCAAGGAACAGTAAATTGCGAAACTCAAGTACAATTGACTGCGGAGAATTTATGTAACACCGCTCAAGGAGGTCCAAGTACAGCCACTTTTAACCCGATAAGAATTTGGGATATTGATGATGCTGCAATAACAGCTAGTGATGTACTATTGTGTTTTCCAGAAACAGAAGTAACATTTACTAATACCACTGATAGAAACTGTTTAGCGCAAGGAAACACCTTTCAAAGGCAAGAATATTGGAACTTTGGAGACTACTGGGGATTGGGATATGATAGTATAGTAGACTGGACACCATGGCCTCCAACCTTCCCCTACATTATAGATTACCCAGGTCTTGGAGCTTACGATGTTATGTTAATCGATTCTAATTTTTGTGGATTAGATACGGCTATGATCACTATCAACATTGTACCGCCACCAACTGCAATTTTCAACCTAAGTATAGATACAGTTTGTGCGAACTCTAACGTTACAGCTACTAATTTATCTACTGGCGGAGCTAATGTGTTTAGTTGGAATTTTGGAGATGGTTCTGGCTGGAATAACTTGGGAGGTAATCCTTCTCATTCATATATTGCTCCAGGCGATTACACTATATCGTTAGCTGCAAGTATAGCAGGAGCTAATGGATGTACAGATACTATTTCTATGCCTATACATGTGCTTCCAATACCTCAAGCTAATTTTGTTTTAGATAATGAAATCGGTTGTGATTCCCTAACTGTTAATTATACAGATGCTAGTATTAATGCTGTGCAATGGGATTGGACATTTGATAATGGAAATATTTTCTCAGGACAAAATCCTCCTTCACAATCTTATACTTCTACTGGACAGTTTACGCCTTCTCTAACGGTTACTGCTCTTAATGGATGTACAGATTCTGAAGTACAAGACATCAATATTTTTCAATCACCTGTAGTAAGTTTCACTCCACAAAATGTTTGTGCTAATGCATTGGCTACTTTCACAGATAACTCCACTCATTCTCCTGGAGATCCAATTACATCTTGGAATTGGAACTTTGACAATGGAAATATAAGTACACTACCTAGCCCAACAACAATGTACCTTACAGATGGAGTTTTTAATGTTACCCTATCAGTAAGTACTGCAAATTGCGCTAGTTCAGATATCCTCCCCTTAAATGTTGAGCCTATTCCTAATGCGGATTTTACGCAAGATATATTCAGTGGTTGTCCAGATTTAAGTGTCAACTTTATGAATAATTCAACTGGTGCTGTTTCCTATTTATGGCAATTCGGTGACGGCTCTATTGATTCAGTATTAAATACAAGTCATCTCTATCAAAATACAAGTGCCCTTGATACTACTTATAATATCTCCTTAGTTGCTTACACTGCATTTGGCTGTACAGATACCGTAATAGGTAATGTAAATGTATTTTATAATGTCAATTCATCTTATTCCAATGATGGCTTTCCAGGATGCGCTCCTCTGGACGTTAACTTCACTAACACATCTACAATAGGACAAACGTACCAATGGTTTTTTGGTGACGGAAGCACTGCTAATACATACAACGCAGCGCACCAATATATTAACTTGACTCAATTCATAACTAACTACCAAATAGATCTAGTAGTTACATCACCCAACAACTGCACAGATACTTCTAGTCAAACTATCTCTGTCTATCCACTACCTGATTTTAGCTTTACTACCGTTCCTGATTCAGGCTGCAGTCCATTATTAGTTAATTTTCCTTCTATAATAGGCGCAGTATCTTATGACTGGGATTTTGGTGATGGAAATATGGGCAGTGGTCCAAGTCCAAGTCACGTTTACTCCAATGCTACAACTAATGACATTATATACAATGTTGTTTTAGTTGCGACTTCTCCTTTTGGATGTATGGACACCAATTACGCTACCGTAAAAGTATTTCCTAACCCAACAGCTCAATTGCAAGTACCGACCCCAGCAGGCTGCGCTCCATTCTCTCCTAACTTAATAAACAATAGCACAGGAAGTACAGACTTTCTATGGCAATATGGTGATGGAATTACAGGGGACACAGCTGTAGGCTCTCACTTATACACATACAATAACGTAAGCAATAGCAGTCTATTTTATCAAGTAGATTTAATTGCAATTACAGATAAAGGATGTACCGACACCGCTTCGCAGGTAATAGAAGTATATCCCGAAGTAATCGCAAATTTCAATTCAGACACATCTGGATGTTCTCCGTTTCATGCATTCTTTACAGATTTATCAACAAATGCGTCATTTTGGAATTGGGATCTAGGCAACGGAACTTCAAGTAATCAGCAAAATACGAATGAATTTTACTTTAACAATGGCAATACAGACACTATATATACAGTTCAATTAATTACTACCTCTGCGCAAGGATGCGCAGATACCATCGTTCAAGATATATTAGTTTTTCCAATACCCAATGCACTATTTACTCCTTCACCAGCTACACAAACATTTCCAAACACAACTATTAACATAAACAATGCAAGCACATCAGGTTCCTGGGATTATCATTGGGACTATGGCAATGGACATACAGACTCTATATATTCACCAAATTCATATGACTTCCCTACTTGGGGGACCTATGATATAACACATATTATCTCAAGTCCTTCGTGCTCTGACACAGCAGTACAAACCATCAATATAATAGCACCTCTGCCCGTTCCCTTGGTTTCTGGATCTGGAATAGGATGTAGACCCGTAACTATTCAATTTAGAGATAGCTCCCTATACGTAGATAGCTATTATTGGGATTTTGGAGATGGAGGGTTTAGCACATTACCCACCCCCTATTATACCTATTACTTGCCCGGTAGCTATAATATATCTCTTACTTTAACTGGACCAGGTGGAATAACGAATCTGATCTTAATAGATAGTGTGGAAGTATATGAATACGCCAATGCATTCTTTCAACATGCGCCTACGAATGTATATGTCCCAGACGAACCCGTATTATTTTTTAACCTAAGCTCAAACGCGAATCAATATATTTGGGATTTTGGTGATGGAAATACAAGTAATTTAAACAACCCTGAGTACTTCTATACAGAAGAAGGAACTTATGACATTACACTAATTGCAAACAATGACAACAATTGTCCTGATACAATTTCTATACCTGCTGCAGTTGTAGCAGAGACTGGCGGAGAAATAGAATTCCCCAACGCATTTACACCTAATACTTCAGGGCCAACAGGAGGTGTTTATGATCCAAACGCATTTGATAATGATATCTTCTTTCCCGTTTTTAGAGGGGTCGATGAATATCAACTGATGATATTTAATAGATGGGGAGAACTTATATTTGAAACATTTGATACTAACGTTGGTTGGGATGGCTATTATAGAAATCAATTGAGTCAACAAGATGTCTATATATGGAAAGCAGTAGTTAAATTCACAAACGGTAACGAAGACACCTTTGTTGGTGAGATACATTTGATCAGATAATATGAAACCGTTAATATCCATATTATTTCTAATTTATTCTTTACTGGGATACAGCCAGAAGATGAATAGATCTGATAAAAAAGAACTGAAGAAAGCTTTTATTGAGGTTAAATTCTTTGACTACGTAGATGCTTATGAAAGAGCTTCAAATTTATTAGTTACTTATCCGAATGATGAGGAAGTAAATTACATATTAGCCATCTGTTTGCTCCACCAAAAAGATAGCGAGAAATTAGCTTTAGACCACTTATCTGGAATTAGTAACACTAAAATTGATCCTAACTTCTACTACTACTTTGGACTTGCTCAGCACTGGAATTCACTATTTGAAGATGCCATATTATCTCTGCAAACCGTATTAATGAACTCTAAAAGAACCATAGCAGATCTTGACGTAGTAGATGCTCTGAACCGAGCATATAAAGCTCAAGAATTAATGAACGTCCCCAGAAAAGTCGTGATCCAAAACTTTGGTGACGTAGTTAATTCAGAGCATCAAGAATCAGTTCCGGTAATTACACCGGACCATAGTGGATTATTCTTTACGGCTAGAAAATCAGATAATGCAAGTACAAACAAAGATCACTTGGGTAACTTTTTTCAAGACATCTACTATTCAAATTTGCAAAATGAAATCCCTATCGATACTAAGAATCTTAAAGATTTAAACTCTCAACATCATGATGCCAGCGTTTCGATTTCATCTGACGGAAATACATTTATCTACTTCAAAACAAATGAAGACAATCTTAGTACCGGAGATTTATACATTTCGACCATTGATCCAGATGGTTCTATAAAAGATATAAAAAAGCTTCCTGAGGAAATTAACAGTGAATATATCGAATCAAGCGCCTGTCTATCTCCAGATAGAAAAACAATGTACATTAGCTCTAACAGACCTGGTGGATATGGAGGTTTTGACCTCTATCAATCTAAAAAATTACCAAATGGTGAATGGGCAAAAATAACCAATCTTGGTGGCACTATTAATACTAATAAAAATGAAGATGGTCCATTTATGCATACCGATGGGAAGACCTTATACTTCTCTTCTGACGGACACTTAGGTATGGGTGGATTTGACATTTTCAGTAGCACACTTCAAAATGACTCCTACTGGAGTATTTCTAAAAATATCGGAACACCCATCAACACGGTAGATCATGATATGTACTTCACCATCGACCCAGATAGTAGAGTCGGATATTTTTCTTCCAACCGACCTGGTGGATTTGGTAGTGACGATCTTTATAAGGTTACGATGTTAGATCACGCTAGTTTTAATACAGTAATTAAAGGCAAGATACTTTCAGAGATTGACAATAAACCATTACTATCTAAGATAACTGTCATAAGCGAAGAAGATAAAAACTTAAATGGTATTTACCGAACGAGTGTAAATACAGGGAAGTTTATTATGGTTGTAAAACCATTAGAAACTTACCAAATAATAATAGAAGCGGAAGGATATGATATTAAGTTCATAAATCTAACTTCAGATGAATTATTAGAAATGGATTTAGAAATACTGCTTAAACTCAATACAAGATGATAGAAAAGAAAATCGCCATATTGTTTTGCTTCTTTTGTTACACCTTAAATTATGGCCAAGATGCTCAGTTTACTCAATTTTTTGCGTCCGCTAACAATTTAAACCCTGCGTTTGCAGGAGCTACTTTTCAAAATAGAGCTGCAATGACCTATAGGCATCAGTGGCCCGGTGTTCCTAAGGCCTACTCTACTATGAATTTTTCCAGCGACTTTAACTTTGACAAAATAAAATCTGGTTTAGGGGTAAACGTTTTTAGAGATAACGCGGGTACTGGAGGGTTAAAACACACGAACATTGCTCTACAAATGTCACATCAATTTAAGTTAAAAAGAGATCTGTATTTGAGACCGGCAATCCAATATGGCTTATTACATAAAAGTCTAGATGTTAGTAGTCTTACATTTGGAGATCAGTTAATAAGAGATAACGCTGCAACCTCACTAGAAAGTAATAAAATTGATCCGATTACTAATTTTGATTTTGGTTCAGGAGTACTTATATATTCTTCCACCTTATGGGCTGGTTTTGCTTTTCATCATCTCAACCAACCCAATGAGGGACTCATAAGTAATGAAGCTAAATTGCCTATGAAATTCAGTCTGCATGGTGGTTATAAATTATTTATTGATAGAATTGCAAGAAAAGCAACAGATGAAGAAGTTAACTTTGCTTTCAATTATAAAAGTCAAGGAAAATTTGATCAATTAGATATTGGTTTCTATTACTCTAAAAGTGCAACTATTTTAGGCGTCTGGTATAGAGGGATACCTGGATTAAAAGCCTATCAGCCCGGATACCAAAACAATGATGCTATTGCTTTACTAATAGGTGCCGAGTTTAAAACTTTCAAAGTTGGATATTCCTATGATATTACTTTGAGCAGATTAGCATCTAATACTACAGGATCTCATGAAGTTACTCTCATCTATCAATGGGCAAGTAAAGGCGCACCACCTTTGAGTAAACAAAAAAGAGTAGTTCCCTGTCCTAAATTCTAAAAGTTGCTTAGTCTCAATAAGTAAAAACTAACAAATTCTAAATTAGTGCCAGTTAAATTCCAAAAATACTATTCCATATTCCTAATTCTATTGATTGCGCCTTTTGCCTACCTTGGACAAAAAGCAGATAGCCTAACTTTGAAAGATTTAAAAAAAGTCAATTGTGAAAGTGTCAGTGAAAAATCATCGAAAAAAAAACAAATCCAATGCTTAATTATTGATGCGGTGAGAGATGGAATTAACTACTACCCATCAAAAGTTAGAATATCCCAAACTCCCATAGTATCATCTGATTTGGCTTGGGAAACTATACAGAAATTATATCCAGAACATAAGCCGAAAGAGTTTAAATGTTGGTCTGAATACCACGGTTATTACGTTTTCTCCCTAGATTGCGGAATGGCTAAAAAGAATATCAAATGTTCATTTTTAAGTATAATCTATGTTCCCGTTGGTGGATTTGAATTTTGGTATTTTGTTCCTCACACTTAACTCATTCAATTACTTGGATATGAAAAACTTACTTACCAATTGAAGCACACGAAAGAAAGATGACTCTTTAAGGCAGGTCTGCTTAAATTAAGTAGAGAAGTAGAGACAAAATGAACTACAACACATTCATAAAAAATAAATTATAAAAAAGTTAAAGAAATGGTATTAATTATTGGAGGAGGACTTTCAGGACTGTTAACAGCTTATCATTTAAAAAATGAAGGAATACCCTTTAAAATTATAGAAGCACGCAATAGAATTGGAGGAAGAATAAATACCGTGATTAGTAAAAATGGAACTCCATTAGAAATGGGAGCAACTTGGTTTACATCTCAGCATCAACTATTAATAAAACTATTAAAAGAATTAGAGCTACCCTACTTTGAGCAATATATGAAAGGGACATCCTACTTTCAACCTAACCCCAAAAGACCAGCTGACCCAATCGAACTTCCACAAGATTCTTCTAGCTTTAGGATAAAAGGAGGAACGAATAATCTATTGAAATGTCTTTACAATCTATTAAACGAAAGCGATGTTATTCTCAATAAAACCGTATCCAAGATTTCACAAACAGAAGATTCAATTACTGTAGAGGCGGGCGAAAAATTCACAGCTAAAATGGTTGTTATCGCAATACCTCCAAAATTATGGGCAAACAATATTTCTTTTGAACCTAGCCTACCCTTGGAGTTAGTCATTACAGCAAAGCAAACTCACACATGGATGGAAGACTCTATTAAAGCTGCTTTAGTCTTTGAAACTCCATTTTGGAAGAACAATAAACAGTCTGGAACTTTCTTCAGCAATGAAGGACCAGTTCAGGAGTTTTATGACCATAGTAATGCCGAAGAATCTAAATTTGCTCTTTGTGGTTTTATCCACAAAAATTATAGCACACTAAGCTCTTATCAAAGACAACAAATCATTCTGGAGCAACTAAAAAAGACATTCGGAGAACAAGTAAATGAGTGTATTGACTATACAGAATGTGTTTGGAAGGAAGAAAAAAATACATTTTCAACTTCAGAAACTCCATTATTTCCGCATCAAAATAATGGGAATGATATATTTAACACAACTCAATATAATGATCGATTGCTTCTATCAAGCACTGAAGTTTCGCCATATTTCGGTGGCTATATGGAAGGATCAGTTTACACAGCAATTGAAACAATTAAAAAAATAAAACCAATGTATAAATAACTAAATGATTGTTGAAATTTTAAAAACCGAAAAACACTTTTACTTTAGCACCTTAATAAACTTTAAATCAGTCAAATATGAAAATAACTACGGAGAGGACACAATTAAACCTTATTGATATCTCAAATTTAGATTTCATACATGAACTACTCTCATTGCCTGAGACAGATGAATTCAATGCACTTGGCATACCAGATAGCATTGAAGAAACTAAATCTATAATCGAACCTTGGATAAGTGAGAATAATAAAGTAAACATAAAGAATTACACTTTTATGATAGAAAATAAAACAAACGGCAGTTTGATTGGTTTAATTGGTTTTAAACTAGGTAATGAGAAATATAAACGAGGTGAAGTTTGGTTTAAAATTCATACTAATTTTTGGAACATAGGATATGCAACCGAATGCCTGAAAAGATTAATCGATTATGGATTTGACACTTTAAACCTGCATCGTATCCAAGCTGGATGCGCTGTAGACAATATCGGATCGGTAAAAGTCCTTGAAAAATCGGGAATGATTAGGGAAGGAAGAGGAAGACAATTACTTCCTTTAAAATCGGGATGGTCAGATAATTTTGAGTATTCAATATTAGAAACTGATAAAAGGTGAAATATTAGATCCTAATAGTACAAATGATTCCTTCTTTTGCTTTAAAACTATAATAACACTGTTTAGCCTTCAAATATTAACTTAATTTTATGCATTTTTCTCTAGCCTAAATAGTAATAATATAAGATTTTATTTCTTGAAAAAAGTTACCTTTGAGAACAACCGTAAACTGAATATATGAAGAATATAGTTACATATATTTTACTTTTATGCTTTTCACTACAGAATCTTTATAGTCAATCCTGTAGTACAACTCTATTAAACGAGCCCTTCGACACTCCTGCAATAGCTGGTGCCAATGCAGCAGTCCTATATGGCAATGGTGGGAGTAACCACAATAGTAGCTATATCTTAAGCGGAAGTTACTTTGGTTGGTTTAATATCATAAATGGAATTTCCAATGTAGATGTTTACACTGCAAATATGACGGGATTGGCAATAGGTTGTCCAGTAACTGCAAGTATAATGATAAGAGAATCGTTCGGTGGAACTAACGTAGACCTCAATTTAGTGGATGATAACGGAATCATTCTCTCAACTATTAATCTTAATTTGACATCTACTTATCAACTAATCACGCTCACAGCGCCTGCAACAACTACTGGTTTAAGCTATGTTGTTCATTTTAATGGTACTGGAGGTGGAGGATTGGATATAGCTATGGAAAACTTAGTAATATCTCAAGATTGTAATAACATTCCCGACATTCAACCAACGGGGAATCAATGCTTAACTGGAAATAGTTTTATTTTTGACGGTACCAACTCTACTGCCCTTTTAGGGATAACTTCCTACACATGGGATTTTGACGACTCAAGTCCCTTGGGAACTAATGCTACAGAAACACATACATATGCCTCGGCTGGTGCATACACAGTTACACTTGCTACCTCTGACGGATCCTGCACTAATACAGCCAGTATTACTATAAATGTGATTCAAGATTTGTCTGCTGTAATTACTCCTACTGGACCATTTTGCACTGGAGATCCATCTATTAACTTAGTAGGAGCTGATCCGGGCGGAAATTGGACAGGAACAGGAATTACCAATGCTTTATTAGGAACTTTTGATCCAACACTTGCGGGAGCGGGAAATCACGTTGTCACCTATGATATTGCCGGAATGTGCGGAGATACTCAAACAACAACGCTAGTTGTTAATAATGCAAATGACGCAACTATTACTCCAATTACTGATACACTTTGCCAAGTAGATACTCCTTTTAATTTAACTGCGATTTCTGCTGGAGGGACTTGGTCAGGAAATGGAATTACAAATGCTGTCAACGGAACTTTCGACCCTTCTTCAGCAGGTCCGGGACTGCATACGGTAACCTATTCTATTCCCGCACCTTGTCCAGACATTCAAACCACTATTATAAGAGTAATTGATTTTTGGGACATTACAATAACGCCAGTTGCTCCCTTTTGTGAGGACGACCTTCCATTGGCTTCAATGTCTGCTGTAACTCCGGGAGGTACTTGGTCGGGAAATGGAATTACGGATCCCGTTCTTGGTACGTTTGATCCTTCTATTGCGGGACCAGGAGTGCACATCATTACTTACAATTTAGCCGGAGGTTGCGGTGGAACTTCTACAGAAAGTATTCTTGTAAATGCTGTTCCAGTTATGGATTTTAGTATTGACAATTCTTCAATTTGTCTGCCTACACTTGTCAACTTCTCAGATAACTCGGCTCTTCCAAGCACGGGATGTTTATGGGATTTTGGAGATGGCAATACTTCCACAGATTGCGGAACTACTACCCACACCTATCTAAGTGCAGGTTGCTTTGATGTAACGTTAACTTTGACTAATGCTGCTGCCTGTTCTAACACAGCCACTACTCCAAGTATGGTCTGTGTATACGACTATCCAATTGCAAACTTTAGTTTTGGTCCAACTCCAGTTTTTGTGAGTAATATTGTTTACTTTCAAAACACTTCTCAAGGTGCGGATTTGTATGAATGGGACTTTGGTAACTTAGCTACTTCTGCAGACTTTGAACCTACCTTTACCTTTCCCGTTGATGCAGCTATTGGCGATCATGAAATTTGTTTGATTGCAAGTAATACTCAAGGATGCGCTGATACAATCTGCTCTACTTTAACTATAGAAAATACATTTTCTATTTATACTCCAAATACATTTACCCCCAACAACGATGGTATCAACGATCTATTCCAACCCATATTGATCGGAGATTATATAGATTACACATTCTATATTTTCGATCGATGGGGAGAACTTATTTTCACATCAACTTCTGCAGATGATTACTGGGATGGAATTCACAATAGTCTCCCTTGTCAAGAAGGAGTATATGTTTGGAAGATTGATGTTAGAGATGCCATAAGCGGAGAATATAAAGAGTTAAATGGACACGTAACTTTATTAAAATAATAATTTCAAGTAATCTCTCTTTTATCATATACTTAAAATTAATGTCCTGCGTTTAAGCCAAACTAAACATTAACACTATCCATTTAAGAATGAATAAGATAATATACCTTTTTTTAACTGCCATTATAATAAGCAGTTGCACCTCTGTTAATAATATAGGTATAGATCAAATAAAGAAAAATCAAACCATAATCGATACAGATCGTATCATTGGCAAGTTAGCCTCAGATGAATTTCTAGGTCGAAAACCCGGTGAAAAATCGTTCACAAAAACGATCACATATGTCAGCGATTTTTTTAATTCGAATCGAATATCACCCTACTTTGAAGATTCATATCTAGACACTTGTTTTGTTAATGGAAAGGAATCATATAATGTAGTAGCACTTATAGGAGAAAGAGATCCATCCAAAGAACACATTCTTATTGGAGCTCACTTAGATCATCTTGGATTTACAAGAGACCAACCAGACTCTATCTATAATGGAGCTAATGATAACGCTAGCGGAGTTACGGCAGTGCTGCAAATTGCCAAAGAATTAAACAAATATAAATTTGATAAAAATATTATTATTGCGCTATTCACAGGTGAAGAAAGTGGATTAGTAGGTTCTACTCACTTAGCCCAGAAAATGAAGGAACAGCATCTGAACTTATCTTTTATGCTCAACTTTGAAATGATAGGAAAAACATTGACTACAGGAGAAAATCAAGTCTACCTTACCGGATATCACAAATCAAATTGTGCAGATGAAATGAACAAAATAATGGATCGCAACTTTGCAACGTTTCTGCACGCTGAGATTACCTATAATTTATTTTATCGATCTGATAACCTTCCATTCTATAATACATTCCAAGTACCGTGTCATTCTCTTTCTACTTTTGACTTTAAAAATTACGATCACTATCACAAAAAAACAGACGATGTTAGCGAATTAGATATTAAAAACATGAATGAAATCATTAACTCTTCTACTCTACTAATTTCAAAACTACTATTAAACGACACTAAATTAGAATTGATTAAAACTGAAAAGAAGTAAAGTAATTCTAGTTTATGCCCTTTAGCCTTAAAAACATTCTAATAGATATATTTCTATTGCTTCTATACGGAATTTCTAAATTCTATCTGGGCCTATTATTTTTACTTGTCAGTCTTGACAGTTACTACATTTGTGGGAATAGCTACTTGAACGAATATAGTAACATTCAGAAAACATTTATCCTGCTAATAATTATATTTATAATCGAAATAGCCTTTGTAGTTATCACTTTTAAATTACGTACCGAAATTTTCAAAATAGGAATTGTAATGATAGCTACAACTACATTTTTTCCAATAATTAAAATAGGATACGCGACTACTCAGCGATCAAAATATTATGAAGAATTTGACAGAAATAAATGGCTTCAATCGGATTTTAAGCCTTTAACAATGATAAGATCATTAGTAGATGAATCTAAATTAATAGGGAAATCTAAACCCGAAATTATATACAGTTTAGGCCCTGGTCAAGATTCTTGGAGAATAGATTCAACTCAACTTTATTACGAAACAGATGGATTCTTATCTCCACTGGTTCTGACTTTTGATAACGATACTTTAATTGCTTTGACTATACAATGTAATGATTAATCGACTGATAATAAACGATCCAAACATCTACTTTCGAAGTCAGACCTCCGTATACCATCAATAATCAACTCGTAGTACTCAGAATTAATAGCAGATAGCAATAAAGATATCCCAACAACGTTTCATTAGCAATGAAAAAACATTTATTACTGTCTCTAATGCTTTTTAACGTATTAGTCTGGGGACAAGAAAGAACTATTCTAGTTTACGATTTATTTAATCAAACATTGGACTCAATAACTAACTTAGAGTATGACTCCACAGTTTCAAAAGAGCACACTGATCACAGTATCGGTAACTTCAATTCGTCAATTGAACAACTGTCAAATACTCCTCCTTCCTCCAATATTTTTCCGGGAAGTCAGTTTACTCTCAAAAAAAATGCATCTCCGGATTTAGACTTAACTAATTATCCAATAAGGACAAGTATTAAGTTATTTCAAGTCAATAATAATTCTGCAGGTCAATTGTGTTCAGGGAGTCTAATCAGTAGGCGTCACGTACTAACCGCAGCCCATTGTGTTTCTCTTTTAAGTACAAATGAGCTAAGAGAGTTTGACTCTCTATACGTTTCACCTGTATTTGACAATGGCGATTATAACTCTAATTTTTGTTCGAGTTATGTAAGAAAAATATACTTTATTAAAGACTGGACGATTGGAGGAGAAGATATTGCAATTTTAGAATTAGAGAAACCTATCGGAGAATCTACCGGTTGGCTTAGTATTGGTTTTGACACAATAGACAATTCGCTCTCTGATGGTATCTTTTATAAATTCTCTTATCCTTCGGTAACTAACTTATGGATAGACCCCAACGAATACAATGGTGACACTCTTTATTACAATTATGGAGTGATCGATAACCTTACTGATAATACGATAGGAATTTTTAACGCGAATGGTATAGATGGAGAAAGCGGAAGCTCTATAATAAAGGTAGAAAATGATAAAACTTATATCAGTTACGGAGTACTTTCATTGTCTCATAATTTAAAACATAGTAGAATTGATAATTGGAAATACTCGGCTATAAAATCAATAATAGAAGATGATCTGGTACTAAATATTCAATCCTCACAAAACGACATTCAAGTCTATCCTAATCCGGCAAGCAGCGTAGTACATGTCAGAAAATTAGATCCATTTGAAATACAAGAAATTAGAATCTACGATAATACAGGTAGACTTTGTATACTAGAGAAGAATTTGAATTCCTGCTTTGATATAGATATATCTGCACTACCAAATGGCTGCTATTACTTAAGCGCTATTACTAACGAAACTAATATCACAAAAAAAATAATCAAATTCGATAACTAGTTAAAGATACTATAACAAACTCTCAATAATCTTCTCTATCGTGTACCCTTCTGCTTCTGCCATATAATTACGCACTAATCTGTGACGAAGAATAGGCTCTGCTACTGCTTGAACATCTTCAATATCTGGAGAATACTTTCCATTCAACGCAGCATGACATTTAGCACCAATTACTAAATATTGGCTGGCTCTAGGACCTGCTCCCCAGGTAACAAACTTGTTTACCACATCTGAAGCCATCGGAGTATTAGGTCTGGTCTTATTGTTTAATTTAACGGCATATTCAACCACATTATCCGCGACTGGCATCTTACGAATCAAGTTTTGGAAATAAATGATTTCCTCACCTGTCAATATATTTGTCAATTCTGTTTTCTTGTTAGAAGTAGTTGACTTCACAATAGCTAGTTCTTCCTCATACGTAGGGTAATCTACCCAAACATTGAACATAAAACGGTCTAACTGTGCCTCTGGCAAAGGATAAGTTCCTTCTTGCTCAATAGGGTTT